>JARQOC010000004.1:504851318-504907853 GCA_033576535.1 Allobates femoralis
AGCAATGAGATTCATCAGTTCAGCATTAGACTTTTCGTTTTCTTTCAGACTCATCTTTTGTTCTGTAGCCTCATTTGCATCAAGAATGTATAATTGTGCAAATTTTAGTAGTAGTCCTATTTCTGGGTAAAGTGTTCCAGTACGGTGGTAGATCTGGCCATGAATTTTAAAACAATACGGTCCGAATCCAGGGGACGGTGCAATGTTGGCACCAAATGAAGCAAACGCATGAGAACTGTTGATGCTTCTGATATTGTCCTTAAAATTTCTACTGTGTTGATGCTTTCCTTTCATCAATTGCTCAAACAGATCCGAGTTGTTAATTCTCGGTACCATAACTTTCCATTTTTGACAGCATTGAGTAAACTTATTGTCAGATGGTTTTTCATCAATAAAATTTAGAGAGTTACATGTAGAGCAAACTGCATTCATATTCCCACAGTAGTGTTGAATAATTGTCGTTTCATCATTTGTGATGTAACATGACAGTTGTGGAATATTCTCCTGGGCTTGCGTTAGTTGGTAGAGCATTCATGTTCTATAAATGGCGCGAACATGTTGTTGTCTGTTTGCCCTGTCTTCTGGAGATTCATTCAGCTAACATTGTCTATGAGATTCGGTATCCTAGGCTTGTCTCACAGCAGTTTGTTGTGGTGTCTCTTGGAGTCGATGTTGTCGACTGCAGCTTTTCTGTCATTGTTATTGGCATATTTGCGCTTACGACCAATTAAACCCATTGAATAAACGTGATTGAAGTAGTTCAGACTGTCACGGACACAACGTGTGAAGTAAATGTGACTGAAGAACAGCACACTATGACTGACAGCCTTGTAAACAGGAGTGAAAAGAGTCACACTATGACTGACAGCCTTGTAGACAGGAGTGAACTGCGTCACACTATGAGTGGCAGCCTTGTAGACAGGAGTGAAGTGCGTCACACTATGACTGACAGCCTTGTAGACAGGAGTGAACTGCGTCACACTATGACTGACAGACCTTGCAGACAGGAGTGAACTGCGTCACACTATGACTGACAGCCTTGTAGACAGGAGTGAACTGCGTCACACTATGAGTGGCAGCCTTGTAGACAAGAGTGAAGTGTGTCACACTATGAGCGGCAGCCTTATGGACAGGAGTAAAGTGCGTCACACTATGACTGAAAGCCTTCTAGACAGTAGTGAACTGTGTCACACTATGACTGACAGACCTTGTAGACAGAAGTGAAGTGCGTCACACTATGACTGACAGCCTTGTAAACAGGAGTGAAGTGCGTCACACTATGACTGACAGCCTTGTAAACAGCAGTGAAATGTGTCACACTGTGAGCGGCAGCCTTGTAAACAGGAGTGAAGTGCGTCACACTATGAGCGGCAGTTCAAATTGCGTGCCAAGCCGTGCTCCGGTTCGCTGATTGGTCGCCGCCAGCCGCAGTGACCAATCAGCGCACTTGGCGCGTGTTTTAAAACACGCTTCGCTGATTGATCGCCGCGGCTGGTGGCGACAAATCAGCTAAGCAGTGCGGCTTGGCAGGAAATATGAATCCCGCACCGTTGGCTTGCTGCGAATCTCTGTGCGGCAGGTAGCCGCGGCTCATCTACTGCTGCACAGAGGTCTGCGGCTGATGCCGGTCATCTCCCGGCTGGCTCGCTGTGGACCTCTGTACGGCAGTACATGAGCCGCGGTGTGAATTTTGAATGTGTGCGGCTCTTTTGCATATACTGCACTCATTGGTCGCCACAGCTGCCGGCGACCAATGAGTGCTGGCTGGCGATTTCTGTGACAGATATGATTAGGCAATTATATAGTAGATAATGTGACACTGGTCAGAATGGGAAAAAAATGGAATCGTCATTAAAGAAGAAATCCGTAGAGATAGAAAAATTTGTTCAGTCCCTTCACTCCTATACTATAATGCTAAGCTGCTTGTTACATTTGTATAATGTTTAGAATTAATATAAATGGGGGGCGTGGCCTGCGGAGTGATGGAGTGAGCAGCATCTCCCCTGAGCTCCCATTACCAGACTAAGCTACTGGGTCTTGAGTCCTTATTAGGACTTCAATTCCCAATCACAAGCGACAATTTGGCTTCTCTGTGGTGTAGAATTAATTTGAGACTATTTTGGCCTTTCTGGATGGAGAATTCACCTCACAGCACTGTGTGAAAGTGTACCTGATACAGGTGACAAGCTTGATGAAGCCATTTTGTGAGGTGAAATATTAAATCCTCTTTATAGCCTTTCTCCACTATTGCTGACATCAACTGCTAGCTGTGTTTTCACACACATCTGAGGGGATTTGGTGTCTGAAACTGTCCTGTGTTTGATCTTATGTACAATTTTCCTCCTGGAGATAATATGGATGCTTGATGCCGCCATCTTGTGAGGGATCTTCCTCAGCGTATCAGAACGTATCTTTATAGGAGAAACGTATGAACATCCTCTTTTTTCAACGGTCTGTACTGGAATCGATATATATCTGTGGATTACAAATCTGTTCATTGACCAGTGACTGGGGCCTGCTTGGAGACTGTTATCAACTGTGGAGTTATACATAAAATGGCCGCCATGTAATATGTGATGCTGAGGTAATCACAATCTGGATGCTAAAAACTGTCGCTGTGTCTCCTGTCCTCAGTGCTCTGTTCTGAGTGTTTATTATTGTCACTCAACATTGCTATGATATATGGTGCTGATATTGCCCTGCCTGTAATATGTGAAAACTGAGGTGATCATTGCTTGTGTGCTTGGAACTGTTGCCATGACTCCCATCCTCAGTGCTCTGTGAGGGGAGTATCTATCACTGTCATCTGACTCCACCACAGTATATGGTGCCGTAGTGCTATCCATTTATTTGTCTGCATGCAGAGAGAGATCTCATCCCTTCTCTGGACTCCATCTTGTGCCATCTGTGGTAAGAAGACGCCGAGTTCAAGTGGGGCTATGGGCCTCCTCCGATCCCAAGCTTCATAGATCTGGACTGTGGGAGAGATTATCTCTTCACCCTGTTGACAATTGATTTCATTATAAGTATAGGAAAAGTCTGTATTTTCTTCTCTATTATATTATTTTAAGTTTTTTGTTTTTTTTTACATTAACTCTTTGGAATCTCTTTTCATTCTGTGCTCTCTTTATTGGAACACATAGGGGAACTCTGAAGCTCTTAAACGGATAGTGCCTGATTTTTTGGAAACTCAGTTTTTTGGGGAATTTAGCTTAATTTTAATTACCATATATATTCTTTAGGGACCTTGCTGCTCTTAAAAGGGATAGTTACCAATCTATAAAGTAACTTCATCTCTTAAAGTACATTACACTACAAAGTACATTTGTAGGCATTGTCCTGTAACTTGAAAAATATTTTTCTATCTTCCCTCTTTTTCTTTGCTCTCACCCTCCTATACTACTCCCTCTTAGATTCAACTTCTGATGCTATTTTAACTGTGTATCTAGGGATATTGTCACAATAATTAGCCCTATTTGGGTTTATTAGTATTTAGACTTTTGATCATGGCAGTTTTGGGGCCTTTGATCACCTGTTGCTTAACAGCAAACCCCTAGACTCTTACTATATCTAGCTCTCCAGATACCGGAGTGTTAACTCCAAACCAAATTTTTTTTTTTTTTTTTAAAGCAACTCAAGTGTCATCTACTGAAATCTTTGAATAGTGAGACTCAGCTGGCTTGTCAAGTTGACCTAATTCCTAAACAAACAGAATAAGAGTGCCTCAACAGGTCTACATAACCCTGGTGTGCATATTTCTTGTCTAGTACAACTATCTCTATACATAATCACCAGTTTCTGGCATCCGGCCACTGTGTTGCTATTCCAGCATGCATTGCGGCCGGATGCCAGCGCCGCAGATCCTCACCACCAGCCGCGGCTTCACCACGCGCACTCATACGCAGTAAGCCTCGGATACACTCTCCTCTACAGGACCTTTGGTGATGTCACAGTCATGTGACATGACCGGACATCACTGCAACTCCGCCTCCTGTGCTTTTCAATCCTTCCTACCTATGACACGGAGCTGTCACAGCTCCGAAGGAGGTAATGAGGGCAGAGACACAGAAGGAGAGAGCAGACACAGGGAAGGGGGCACTGTAACACAGGGGACAGCAGAGACACGGAATGGGGGGCAGAGACACAAAAGCACAGGAGGAAGAAGGCACCTGAAGGCTCGGCCACAGAACAGACGCACAACACACAGGACAGGGGCTCAGGACACAGGACAGGATAAGGACACAGGACAGGAGCACAGCCCACAGGACAAGGGCCCAGGACAGAGGACAGGGACAGAGGACTGGGGCACAGCACACAGGCCCAGGACAGAGGACAGGGGCACAATACAAACGACAGGCCCACAGGACTCCAGCACAGCACAGAGGACTTGGGCACAGGACAGAGGACTGGGGCACAGGACAGAGGACTGAGGCACAGGACAGAGGACTGCAGCACAAGACAGAGGAGTGGGGCACAGGTCAGAGGACTGCAGCACAGGACAGAGGACTAGGGCACAGGACAGAGGACTGGCACAGAGACAGGACTGCAGACAGCACAGAGGACTGGGGCACAGACAAGACTGGAGGACTGGGGCACAGGACAGAGGACTGGGGCACAGACAGAGCCGACAGCTGGGCACAGGACAGAGAGGATGGGGCACAGGTCAGAGGACTGCAGCACAGGACAGAGGACTGGGGCACAGGACAGAGGACTGGGCACAGGACAGAGGACTGCAGCACAGCACAGATGACTGGCCACAGCACACAGGCCCAGGACAGAGGACTGGGGCACAGCAACAGGCCCAGGACAGAGGACAGGGGCACAACAAACGACAGGGCCACAGGACTGCAGCACAGGACAGAGGACTGGGGCACAGGGGGACAGCAGGACAGGGACCACAGGACAGGACTGCAGCACAGCACAGATGACTGGCCACAGCACACAGGCCCAGGACAGAGGACTGCGGCACAGGACAGAGGACTGGGGCACAGGACACAGGACTGCAGCACAGAACAGAGGACTGGGGCACAGGACACAGGACTGGGGCACAGGACAGAGGACTGCAGGCACAGCACAGAGGACTGGGCACAGGACAGAGGACTGGGCACAGGACAGAGGACTGGGGCACAGGACAGAGGACTGCGGCACAGGACAGAGACTGGGGCACAGGACAGGACTGCAGCACAGGACAGAGGACTGGGCACAGGACAGAGACTGTGCAGCACACACAGATGACTGGGCCACAGCACACAGGCCCAGGACAGAGGACTGGGGCACAGCACACAGGCCAGGACAGAGGACGGGGCACAATACAAACGACAGGGCACAGAGACTGCAGCACAGGACAGAGGACTGGGCACAAGGACAGAGGACTGGGGCACAGGACAGAGGACTGGGCACAGGACAGAGGACTGCAGCACAGCACAGATGACTGGGCCACAGCACACAGGCCCAGGACAGAGGACTGCGGCACAGCAGAGGCAGACAGAGGACAGGGGCACAGGACAGAGGACTGGGGCACAGGAAGAGGCACAGACAGGGACTGGCACAGGACAGAGGACTGGGCACAGCACAGAGGACTGGGCAGCACAGCACACAGGCTCCACAGGACAGAGGCACGCGGGCACAGGACAGAGGACTGGGGCACGAGGATGCACAAGGACGAGACGAGCACAGACAAGGACTGGGGCACAGGACAAGCCAGGACATGGCGGCACAGACAAGGACTGGAGCAAGTGACAGGGCAGCAGCACAGGACAGAGGACTGGGCGCACAGGACAGAGGACTGGGGCACAGGACAGAGGACTGGGGCACAGGACAGAGGACTGGGCCAGGCACCAGGACAGAGGACTGGCACACAGTCACAGGCACAGACAGGGCCACAGACAGAGGACAGGGACACAGGACTGCAGCAAGGACAGAGACTGGGCACAGGACAGAGGACTGGGGCACAGGACAGAGGACTGGGCACAGGACAGAGGACTGCAGCACAGCACAGATGACTGGGCCACAGCACACAGGCCCAGGACAGAGGACTGCGGCACAGGACAGAGGACTGGGGCACAGGACAGAGGACTGGGGCACAGGAATGAGGACTGGAGCACAGGACAGAGGACTGCAGCACAGCACAGATGACTGGGCCACAGCACACAGGCCCAGGACAGAGGACTGCGGCACAGGACAGAGGACTGGGGCACAGGACACAGGACTGCAGCACAGAACAGAGGACTGGGGCACAGGAAACACGACTGGGGCACAGGACAGAGGACTGCAGCACAGCACAGAGGACTGGGGCGCAGGACAGAGAGGACTGGGGCACAGGACAGAGGACTGGGGCACAGGACAGAGGACTGGGGCACAGGACAGAGGACTGGCCCACAGCACACAGGCCCAGGACAGAGGACAGGGACACAGGACACAGGACTGCAGCACAGGACAGAGGACTGGGGCACAGGACAGAGGACTGGGCCACAGGACAGAGGACTGGGCCACAGGACAGAGGACTGCAGCACAGCACAGAGGACTGGGCCCCAGGACAGAGGACTGCAGCACAGGACAGAGGACTGGGACACAGGACAGATGACTGGGCACAGGACAGAGGACTGGGCCACAGGACGAGGACTGCAGCACAGCACAGATGACTGGCCACAGCCACAGGCCCAGGACAGAAGGATAGGGACAGAGGACTGTGGCACAGCCACACTTGCCCAGGACAGAGGACAGGGCACAATACAAACGACAGGGCCAGAGGACTGCAGCACAGGACAGAGGACTGGGGCATAGGACAGAGGACTGGGGCACAGGACAGAGGACTGGGCACAGGACAGAGGACTGCAGCACAGCACAGATGACTGGCCACAGCACACAGGCCCAGGACAGAGGACTGGGCACAGCACACAGGCCCAGACAGAGGACAGGGGCACAATACAAACGACAGGGCCACAGGACTGCAGCACAGGACAGAGGACTGGGGCACAGGACAGAGGACTGGGGGCACAGGACAGAGGACTGGGGCACAGGACAGAGGACTGCAGCACAGCACAGATGACTGGGCCACAGCACACAGGCCCAGGACAGAGGACGCGGCACAGGACAGAGGACTGGGGCACAGGACAGAGGACTGGGGCACAGAATGAGGACTGGAGCACAGGACAGAGGACTGCAGCACAGCACAGATGACTGGGCCACAGCACACAGGCCCAGGACAGAGGACTGCGGCACAGGACAGAGGACTGGGGCACAGGACACAGGACTGCAGCACAGAACAGAGGACTGGGGCACAGGAAACACGACTGGGGCACAGGACAGAGGACTGCAGCACAGCACAGAGGACTGGGGCGCAGGACAGAGGACTGGGGCACAGGACAGAGGACTGGGCACAGGACAGAGGACTGGGGCACAGGACAGAGGACTGGCCCACAGCACACAGGCCCAGGACAGAGGACAGGGACACAGGACACAGGACTGCAGCACAGGACAGAGGACTGGGCACAGGACAGAGGACTGGGCCACAGGACAGAGGACTGGGCCACAGGACAGAGGACTGCAGCACAGCACAGAGGACTGGGCCCCAGGACAGAGGACTGCAGCACAGGACAGAGGACTGGGACACAGGACAGATGACTGGGGCACAGGACAGAGGACTGGGCCACAGGACAGAGGACTGCAGCACAGCACAGATGACTGGCCCACAGCACACAGGCCCAGGACAGAGGATAGGGACAGAGGACTGTGGCACAGCACACTTGCCCAGGACAGAGGACAGGGGCACAATACAAACGACAGGGCCAGAGGACTGCAGCACAGGACAGAGGACTGGGGCATAGGACAGAGGACTGGGCACAGGACAGAGGACTGGGGCACAGGACAGAGGACTGCAGCACAGCACAGATGACTGGGCCACAGCACACAGGCCCAGGACAGAGAACAGGGGCACAATACAAACGACAGGGCCACAGGACTGCAACACAGGACAGAGGACTGGGGCACAGGACAGAGGACTGGGGCACAGGACAGAGGACTGGGGCACAGGACAGAGGACTGGGGCACAGGACAGAGGACTGCAGCACAGCACAGATGACTGGGCCACAGCACACACAGGCCCAGGAAAGAGGACTGCGGCACAGGACAGAGGACTGGGGCACAGGACACAGGACTGCAGCACAGAACAGAGGACTGGGGCACAGGACACACAACTGGGCACAGGACAGAGGACTGCAGCACAGCACAGAGGACTGGGGCACAGGACAGAGGACTGGGGCACAGGACAGAGGACTGGGGCACAGACAGAGGAGTGGGGCACAGGTCAGAGGACTGCAGCACAGGACAGAGGACTGGGGCACAGGACAGAGGACTGGGCCACAGGACAGAGAACTGCAGCACAGCACAGATGACTGGGCCACAGCACACAGGCCCAGGACAGAGGACTGGGGCACAGCACACAGGCCCAGGACAGAGGACAGGGGCACAATACAAACGACAGGGCCACAGGACTGCAGCACAGGACAGAGGACTGGGGCACAGGACAGAGGACTGGGGCACAGGACAGAGGACTGGGGCACAGGACAGAGGACTGGGGCACAGGACAGAGGACTGCAGCACAGCACAGATGACTGGGCCACAGCACACAGGCCCAGGACAGAGGACTGGGGCACAGCACACAGGCCCAGGACAGAGGACAGGGGCACAATACAAACGACAGGGCCACAGGACTGCAGCACAGGACAGAGGACTGGGGCACAGGACAGAGGACTGGGGCACAGGACAGAGGACTGGGGCACAGGACAGAGGACTGCAGCACAGCACAGATGACTGGCCACAGCACAAAGGCCCAGGACAGAGGACTGCGGCACAGGACAGAGGATTGGGGCACAGGACACAGGACTGCAGCACAGAACAGAGGACTGGGGCACAGGACACACGACTGGGGCACAGGACAGAGGACTGCAGCACAGCACAGAGGACTGGGGCACAGGACAGAGGACTGGGGCACAGGACAGAGGACTGCGGCACAAGACAGAGGAGTGGGGCACAGGTCAGAGGACTGCAGCACAGGACAGAGGACTTGGCCACAGGACAGAGGACTGCAGCACAGCACAGATGACTGGGCCACAGCACACACAGGCCCAGGACAGAGGACTGGGGCACAGCACACAGGCCCAGGACAGAGGACAGGGGCACAATACAAACGACAGGGCCACAGGACTGCAGCACAGGACAGAGGACTGGGGCACAGGACAGAGGACTGGGGCACAGGACAGAGGACTGCAGCACAACACAGATGACTGGGCCACAGCACACAGGCCCAGGACAGAGGACTGCGGCACAGGACAGAGGACTGGGGCACAGGACACAGGACTGCAGCACAGAACAGAGGACTGAGGCACAGGACACACGACTGGGGCACAGGACAGAGGACTGCAGCCCAGCACAGAGGACTGGGGCACAGGACAGAGGACTGGGGCACAGGACAGAGGACTGGGGCACAGGACAGAGGACTGGGGCACAGGACAGAGGACTGCAGGACAGGGCAGACCAGCAGAGACTGGCAGCACAGGACAGAGGACTGGCAGCACAGAACAGAGGACTGGGGCAAGGACAGAGGACTGGCCACAGGACAGAGGACTGGGGCACAGTGACAGAGGACTGGGGCACAGGACAGAGGACTGGGGCACAGGACAGAGGACTGAGGCACAGGACAGAGGACTGGCACAGCACAGAGTGACTGGGCCACAGGACAAGGCATAGGACAGAGGACTGGGGCACAGCACACAGGCCCAGGACAGAGGACAGGGGCACAATACAAACGACAGGGCCACAGGACTGCAGCACAGGACAGAGGACTGGGGCACAGGACAGAGGACTGGGCACAGGACAGAGGACTGGGGCACAGGACAGAGGACTGGGCACAGGACAGAGACTGCAGCACAGCAAAATGACTGGGCCACAGCACACAGGCCCGGAAGAGGACTGGGGCACAGCAACAGAGGACGAGGCACAGGACATCAACGACAGGCCACAGGAGCACAGGACAGAGGACTGGGGCACAGGACAGAGGACTGGGCACAGGACAGGGACTGGGGCACAGGACAGAGGACTGCAGCACAGCAGGCAGAGACTGGGCACAGCGGACAGAGGACTGGGCACAGGACAGAGGACTGGGGCACAGGACAGCAGGACTGGGCACAGGACAGAGGACTGAGGCACAGGACAGAGACTGGGGCACAGGACAGAGGACTGGGCACAGACGGATGGCACAGACAGAGACTGGGGCACAGGACAGGACTGGGGCACAGGACAGAGGACTGCTCACAAGGACAGAGGATGGGGCACAGGCAGAGGACTGCAGCACAGGACAGAGGACTGGGGCACAGGACAGAGGACTGGGCACAGGACAGAGGACTGCAGCACAGCACAGATGACTGGGCCACAGCACACAGCCAGGACAGAGGACTGGGGCACAGCACACAGGCCAGGACAGAGGACAGGGGCACAATACAAACGACAGGGCACAGGACTGCAGCACAGGACAGAGGACTGGGGCACAGGACAGAGGACTGGGGCACAGGACAGAGGACTGGGGCACAGGACAGAGGACTGCAGCACAGCACAGATGAGGGACTGCGCACAGACAGAGACTGGGGCACAGGACAGGGCTGGGCAAGGACAGAGGACTGGGGCACAGGACCAGGGTGGGGCACAGGTCAGAGGATGCAGCACAGGCAGAGGACTGGGGCAGGCAGAGGGCAGGACAAGGGGAGCAGCAAGCTGGAACACACAGGCCCGGAAGGAGGGGCACAAGCCAGGAAGGGACAGGGACAAACAACCACAGCGAAGGGACTGGCACGAAAGGATGGGGCACAGGCGGGACTGGGACAGACAAGGAGGGGAGAAGAGGAGGCAGAACAGATGACTGGGCCACAGCAGGCCCAGGACGGAGGACAGAGGACTGGGGCACAGGACACAGGAGACAAGCAGGACGACAGGGCACAGATGGCAGGACAGAGGGCAGCACCAGAGGACTGGGGCAGGACAGAGGATGGGGAGGAAGAGGACTGGGGCAGGACAGAGGATGGGGCACAGGACAGACAGGAGGACAGAGGACTGGGGCACAGGCAGAGAGGGCACAGAACAGGACAGAGGACTGCGCCGACAGAGGACATGCAGCCAGGACAGAGGACTGCGGGCACAGGACAGAGGACTGGGGCACAGGACAGAGGCAGGAGGCACAGGCAGAGGACTGCAGCACAGGACAGAGGACTGGGGCACAGGACAGAGGACTGGGCGCACAGGACAGAGGACTGCAGCACAGACAGAGGACTGGGGCACAGGACAAGGCCCAGGACAGAGGACTGGGGCACAGGACACAGGCCAGGAAGAGGACAGGGACAATCAAGACAGGGAGCTGCAGCACAGGACAGAGGACTGGGGCACAGGACAGAGGACTGGGCACAGGACAGAGGACTGAGCACAGACAGATGACTGGCCACAGCAAACAGGCCCAGGACAGAGACTGGGCACAGCACACAGGCCCAGGACAGAGGACAGGGGCACAATACAAAGAGACAGGGCACAGACTGGCACAGGCAATATGGCACGACAGGGACCACAGGACTGGCGCACAGGACAGAGGACTGGGGCACAGGACAGAGGACTGGGCACAGGACAGAGGACTGGGGCACAGCACAGGACAGACAGGGACTGCAGCACCAGCACAGAGACTGGGCCACAGCACACAGGCCCAGGACAGAGGACTGGGGCACAGACAGACTGGCCAGGACAGAGGACAGGGGCACAGTACAAACGACAGGGCCACAGGACTGCAGCACAGCACATAGGCCACAGCAGGCCACAGGGGGCACAGACACAGAGACGAGGACATGGGGCCACCCCACCGCCAGAGGACAGAAGGACTGGGGCAACAGGGCAACAGAGGACTGCAGCACAGCACAGATGACTGGGCCACAGCACACAGGCCCAGGACAGAGGACTGCGGCACAGGACAGAGGACTGGGGCACAGGACACAGGACTGCAGCACAGAACAGAGGACTGGGGCACAGGACACACGACTGGGGCACAGGACAGAGGACTGCAGCACAGCACTGAGGACTGGGGCACAGGACAGAGGACTGGGGCACAGGACAGAGGACTGGGGCACAGGACAGAGGACTGCCTCACAAGACAGAGGAGTGGGGCACAGGTCAGAGGACTGCAGCACAGGACAGAGGACTGGGGCACAGGACAGAGGACTGGGCCACAGGACAGAGGACTGCAGTACAGCACAGATGACTGGGCCACAGCACACAGGCCCAGGACAGAGGACTGGGGCACAGCACACAGGCCCAGGACAGAGGACAGGGGCACAATACAAACGACAGGGCCACAGGACTGCAGCACAGGACAGAGGACTGGCGCACAGGACAGAGGACTGGGGCACAGGACAGAGGACTGCAGCACAGCACAGATGACTGGGCCACAGCACACAGGCCCTGGATAGAGGACTGCGCACAGGACAGAGGACTGGGGCACAGGACACAGGACTGCAGCACAGAACAGAGGACTGGGGCACAGGACACACGACTGGGGCACAGGACAGAGGACTGCAGCACAGCACAGAGGACTGGGGCGCAGGACAGAGGACTGGGGCACAGGACAGAGGACTGGGGCACAGGACAGAGGACTGCAGGACAGGACAGAGGACTGGGCACAGGACAGAGGACTGGGGCACAGGACAGAGGACTGGGCACAGGACACAGGACAGAGGACTGGGGCACAGGACAGAGGACTGGGGCACAGGACAGAGGACTACAGCACAGCACAGAGGACTACAGCACAGCACAGAGGACTGGGGCACAGGACAGAGGACTGCAGCACAGCACAGAGGACTGGCCCACAGCACACAGGCCCAGGACAGAGGACAGGGACACAGGACACAGGACTGCAGCACAGGACAGAGGACTGGGGCACAGGACAGAGGACTGGGCCACAGGACAGAGGACTGGGCCACAGGACAGAGGACTGCAGCACAGCACAGAGGACTGGGCCCACAGGACAGAGAGGACTGCAGCACAGGACAGAGGACTGGGGCACAGGACAGAGGACTGGGGCACAGGACAGAGGACTGCAGGACAGGACAGAGGACTGGGGCACAGGACAGAGGACTGGGGCACAGGACAGAGGACTGGGGCACAGGACACAGGACAGAGGACTGGGCACAGGACAGAGGACTGGGGCACAGGACAGAGGACTGGGGCACAGGACAGAGGACTACAGCACAGCACAGAGGACTACAGCACAGCACAGAGGACTGGGGCACAGGACAGAGGACTGCAGCACAGCACAGAGGACTGGCCCACAGCACACAGGCCCAGGACAGAGGACAGGGACACAGGACACAGGACTGCAGCACAGGACAGAGGACTGGCGCACAGGACAGAGGACTGGGCCACAGGACAGAGACTGGGCCACAGGACAGAGGACTGCAGCACAGCACAGAGGACTGGGCCCCAGGACAGAGGACTGCAGCACAGGACAGAGGACTGGGGCACAGGACAGAGGACTGGGCCACAGGACAGAGGACTGCAGCACAGCACAGATGACTGGCCCACAGCACACAGGCCCAGGACAGAGGATAGGGACAGAGGACTGGGGCACAGCACACAGGCCCAGGACAGAGGACAGGGGCACAATACAAACGACAGGGCCAGAGGACTGCAGCACAGGACAGAGGACTGGGCATAGGACAGAGGACTGGGGCACAGGACAGAGGACTGGGACACAGGACAGAGGACTGCAGCACAAAGACAGAGGACTGGGGCACAGGTCAGAGGACTGCAGCACAGGACAGAGGACTGCAGCACAGCACAGAGGACTGGGGCACACAACAGAGGACTGGGGCACAGGACAGAGGACTGGGGCACAGGACAGAGGACTGCAGCACAGCACAGATGACTGGGCCACAGCACACAGGCCCAGGACAGAGGACTGCGGCACAGGACAGAGGACTGGGGCACAGGACACAGGACTGCAGCACAGAACAGAGGACTGGGCACAGGACACACGACTGGGGCACAGGACAGAGGACTGCAGCACAGCACTGAGGACTGGGGCACAGGACAGAGGACTGGGGCACAGGACAGAGGACTGGGGACGGACAGAGGACTGCCTCACAAGACAGAGGGAGTGGGCACAGGTCAGAGGACTGCAGCACAGGACAGAGGACTGGGGCACAGGACAGAGGACTGGGCCACAGGACAGAGGACTGCAGTACAGCACAGATGACTGGGCCACAGCACACAGGCCCAGGACAGAGGACTGGGGCACAGACACACAGGCCCAGGACAGAGGACAGGGGCACAATACAAACGACAGGGCCACAGGACTGCAGCACAGGACAGAGGACTGGCGCACAGGACAGAGGACTGGGGCACAGGACAGAGGACTGCAGCACAGCACAGATGACTGGGCCACAGCACACAGGCCCTGGATAGAGGACTGCAGCACAGGACAGAGGACTGGGGCACAGGACACAGGACTGCAGCACAGAACAGAGGACTGGGGCACAGGACACACGACTGGGGCACAGGACAGAGGACTGCAGCACAGCACAGAGGACTGGGGGCGCAGGACAGAGGACTGGGGCACAGGACAGAGGACTGGGGCACAGGACAGAGGACTGCAGGACAGGACAGAGGACTGGGCACAGGACAGAGGACTGGGGCACAGGACAGAGGACTGGGGCACAGGACACAGGACAGAGGACTGGGGCACAGGACAGAGGACTGGGGCACAGGACAGAGGACTACAGCACAGCACAGAGGACTACAGCACAGCACAGAGGACTGGGGCACAGGACAGAGGACTGCAGCACAGCACAGAGGACTGGCCCACAGCACACAGGCCCAGGACAGAGGACAGGGACACAGGACACAGGACTGCAGCACAGGACAGAGGACTGGGGCACAGGACAGAGGACTGGGCCACAGGACAGAGGACTGGGCCACAGGACAGAGGACTGCAGCACAGCACAGAGGACTGGGCCCCAGGACAGAGGACTGCAGCACAGGACAGAGGACTGGGGCACAGGACAGAGGACTGGGGCACAGGACAGAGGACTGCAGGACAGGACAGAGGACTGGGGCACAGGACAGAGGACTGGGGCACAGGACAGAGGACTGGGGCACAGGACACAGGACAGAGGACTGGGGCACAGGACAGAGGACTGGGGCACAGGACAGAGGACTGGGGCACAGGACAGAGGACTACAGCACAGCACAGAGGACTACAGCACAGCACAGAGGACTGGGGCACAGGACAGAGGACTGCAGCACAGCACAGAGGACTGGCCCACAGCACACAGGCCCAGGACAGAGGACAGGGACACAGGACACAGGACTGCAGCACAGGACAGAGGACTGGCGCACAGGACAGAGGACTGGGCCACAGGACAGAGGACTGGGCCACAGGACAGAGGACTGCAGCACAGCACAGAGGACTGGGCCCCAGGACAGAGGACTGCAGCACAGGACAGAGGACTGGGGCACAGGACAGAGGACTGGGCCACAGGACAGAGGACTGCAGCACAGCACAGATGACTGGCCCACAGCACACAGGCCCAGGACAGAGGATAGGGACAGAGGACTGGGGCACAGCACACAGGCCCAGGACAGAGGACAGGGGCACAATACAAACGACAGGGCCAGAGGACTGCAGCACAGGACAGAGGACTGGGGCATAGGACAGAGGACTGGGGCACAGGACAGAGGACTGGGACACAGGACAGAGGACTGCAGCACAAGACAGAGGACTGGGGCACAGGTCAGAGGACTGCAGCACAGGACAGAGGACTGCAGCACAGCACAGAGGACTGGGGCACACAACAGAGGACTGGGGCACAGGACAGAGGACTGGGGCACAGGACAGAGGACTGCAGCACAGCACAGATGACTGGGCCACAGCACACAGGCCCAGGACAGAGGACAGGGCCACAGGACACAGGACTGCGGCACAGGACAGAGGACTGGGCCACAGGACACAGGGCTGCAGCACAGAACAGAGGACTGGGGCACAGGACACACGACTGGGGCACAGGACAGGGGACTGTGTGGCGCCCCGCAACGAGTGCGTCACAAGGGAGTATTGCAGCCGCAATATTCTCTTGACAAAGCAGTGCAATAGTTAACTCTGAGATCCAACCCAACATACAACACCTAGAACAGGGGACCAATCCTAGGTCCTGGTGGGTGGAGTGTTAGGGTAGTGAAATAGAACACACAATAATCTAGAGAGTTGGAACAAAGTCAAGCCAAGGATCTAGAGCCTAGAACACAGAACTTGGAGAGGAGCGGGGGCTCCGCACCCCGTGCGGGCCCCTGGGCCGTCACCGGTCGGGTGTCAGCACCTGAGGCCTTAACCACCGGGAATGGGCATATCTACACGGGTTCCCAAAAGACTCCCGTGCCCACAACTCACAGCCGGTTCACTGGTACCGAAGCTGGCAGCAGTTCACCTCTGCCACGCGAACCAGCCCCGTGGAGGAGCAGCTTTATAGGAGCACCCCACCATCAGCCAGTTTCCAGTCGTCTAACCAGCGGTGTACCCACTGAGGGACCCAAGGCTCCCCAAAGAATCCAGAACGTACATCATGGATAGGGCATTGAAGCAGCCTCCCCGTACCCGACCTGGTATTCCTGGGCGACGCTGGCAAGAGAAGCTAAGGAGGTAGAAAGGAGGTACACTGCGGATCTCTGAGGAGCACTATCACTGCTGAGTCCACCCGGTCTTCTACTCAACCACTGTAAGCCATGTACTGCCTGCTGGTTACAGTAAAGAACCGTTGCAGAGACTATCTGTGTCCGTGTCTCCTTATGAACTGTCCGTCGTTAACTAAAGGTAACCGCAGCTGCCGCACAACATCTTGAGCAGCTCCAGCCCCCGGGGATCACCGCTCAGCCTGTGGGGAGCGTAACATCTTGCTGCTGTCCATCACCACGGGAGGTTCCGCAGCGTCGGTAGCCCTTACCGAATCTACTCATAGGTGGCGTCACGAAGAAAACAAATTAAATCCCCCTTTAATCTGTTCCCGTAAGACGTCCTCACTTTTGATCTGCACTACACCGGGCCCCACTACCGGCAGGCGCGGTCCACCCGTGACAAGGAAGGAGAAGAATCGCCTGTATCAACCGGAGTCAGCCGGCCGCGGTGAGTCAGAAAATGGCGTCACGAACAGGATACGAGCAGGCCCGTTACCCAACGGGTATATTGTGCTTAAACTGGACTTTATTGTCTACAATTGGACTTTGTTCGTCCCTAAAAGAACTTTCCCGCCTTTACACCATTGGGTCAAGATGGCGCCCAAGATGGCGTTCCCGCCACAAGAAGCCGCCACGTGAAGCCCAGGAGTGAGTCAACCCCCCCCTCACCGTGGGAGGGCCAAAGACAAAAGGCGCCAAACTCTTTGTCCGCCCTGATTGCTCGAATCAACCATGGGGGCGGACCCCAAAGACTTTTCCCACGATTGGACTACAAAAGCCCAGAGGAGATGGGAGTGTGATACATAGACACACAGACGGAATTCTTGACCAGCTCAACCAGAACGTCTTACCGGTTGAACGGGTGTGGTTTCCCTCCAAAGAAGAATGGCCAGCATGAGACTCCAAGACCTGATGCGGGAGGTCGAGGCGGAGGCCAGAGCAGCCATAAGCCAACCGGGTCCGGATCCTGCCCTTACCATAGATGGCAGCCCCGACTTCTGGCTAGAGGCTCTACAAGACCTCCGGGTGCGGTTACTAGAGACAGTGGAATGGACGATCCGTAGCTGGAGCACGACCCTAGGCAGACGACTACACCATGCGATGCAGCAGAGCCGACCGGGTACAGCTTCTCCAAGCCCCGACGACGTCACCAGCTTCTCGACCGCCTCACCCTCGCCTACCACCTGTCCTGCTCCGTCACCTGAGCCAATAGACTGTGTCATTCCGGTGGAGGCCGTAACTCGACCCGTTCCAGCGACCAACATCGCAACCGATTCCGTTCTTGAGCCGGAGCTCATAACACGCTCCATTGAAGAATTAGATCTCTACCAGGTTCCCACTGAGGAACCCGCGACATTGTTTCACCACTACAGAGACAGTCGCCTGTTTTGTCCCCGTACCGGAGGCTTCCCTTGCAACTACAGAGGCCTACCTGGTAACCGGGATTGAAACACCTTTACCTGCGGAAACAGATGAAGAGGCAGGCAGCCTGGAAGCCCTGCAGGACGTCCCTACGGAAGGATCCGCAGCACCACCGCCCTGTTGTACAACGGAACAAGCTTTAATATCTCTCATCAACGAGCAGCCTGATGTGATCATCGAGGAAGAGGTCGGAGAGGATGACGACGAGACCCACAGCACCGCTGAGGATTTCGACACCGGGTTCGCTTGGGGAGACAGCAAGGAACTTCCTTCCGGGCACACAGCTCGGGTACACTGGTCGGGTGCACTGCCGACACCTTCCCCTGTGCTGTTCCACCGGGTTCCGATACAGACAGCCCGCCAAGTTCAAGCTTCCCGCCAAACCACCAGCTCCGTTACTCATCTCTACACCCCGAGCCGTAACGACGGAGATGTACGCCAGAGACGACGAGAGGAGTGGCAAGCCCGAGAACGCGCCAACATGGAGGCCCGTGCCGAGGCTCGCCGCCAGCCGCCGCTGCCTGATGAACTCCGCCGTGAAGGTAGAATTTCCACCTTTAACTTAAATACCGGGTGGGGGTTCGCTTGGGAGGTGGGTTTGAATGAGGAGGTGTTTGTGGGGCGCCGGGACGTTGAGTCAAACTTGCCAAGAGGACATCCCGATCGCGACCTATACCGGGGCGATATTATCACCTACGAGCGCTATGCTTGTGCAGATGGGTGGTTCGCTATCCGGGTGCGCCATCACCCTCAGAGCCAGTGACTTTAAAACTTGAACTTCATCAATGACTCTGTTACCGTTAATCGCTGACCGTGTGATCTCGCGGCTACAGCCTGGACTCTAGTTACAGTACAGCCGACCGCCCGCCGGGTCCGCACAAAGTGATTAACCTGTTTCTTTGCTTATATCACCAAAGCATATCTTTACCTGTTTTTCTATTTTAATAAAAGTGTGTCATATATGTATAAAAATGTAAAAACCTCTGTAATGTGAGTAGTTTGACGCTTGGGGACAAGCTGATTTAACCAAGGGGGAGTGTGGCGCCCCGCAACGAGTGCGTCACAAGGGAGTATTGCAGCCGCAATATTCTCTTGACAAAGCAGTGCAATAGTTAACTCTGAGATCCAACCCAACATACAACACCTAGAACAGGGGACCAATCCTAGGTCCTGGTGGGTGTGAGTGTTAGGGTAGTGAAATAGAACACACAATAATCTAGAGAGTTGGAACAAAGTCAAGCCAAGGATCTAGAGCCTAGAACACAGAACTTGGAGAGGAGCGGGGGCTCCGCACCCCGTGCGGGCCCCTGGGCCGTCACCGGTCGGGTGTCAGCACCTGAGGCCTTAACCACCGGGAATGGGCATATCTACACGGGTTCCCAAAAGACTCCCGTGCCCACAACTCACAGCCGGTTCACTGGTACCGAAGCTGGCAGCAGTTCACCTCTGCCACGCGAACCAGCCCCGTGGAGGAGCAGCTTTATAGGAGCACCCCACCATCAGCCAGTCTCCAGTCGTCTAACCAGCGGTGTACCCACTGAGGGACCCAAGGCTCCCCAAAGAATCCAGAACGTACATCATGGATAGGGCATTGAAGCAGCCTCCCCGTACCCGACCTGGTATTCCTGGGCGACGCTGGCAAGAGAAGCTAAGGAGGTAGAAAGGAGGTACACTGCGGATCTCTGAGGAGCACTATCACTGCTGAGTCCACCCGGTCTTCTACTCAACCACTGTAAGCCATGTACTGCCTGCTGGTTACAGTAAAGAACCGTTGCAGAGACTATCTGTGTCCGTGTCTCCTTATGAACTGTCCGTCGTTAACTAAAGGTAACCGCAGCTGCCGCACAACATCTTGAGCAGCTCCAGCCCCCGGGGATCACCGCTCAGCCTGTGGGGAGCGTAACATCTTGCTGCTGTCCATCACCCCGGGAGGTTCCGCAGCGTCGGTAGCCCTTACCGAATCTACTCATAGGTGGCGTCACGAAGAAAACAAATTAAATCCCCCTTTAATCTGTTCCCGTAAGACGTCCTCACTTTTGATCTGCACTACACCGGGCCCCACTACCGGCAGGCGCGGTCCACCCGTGACAAGGAAGGAGAAGAATCGCCTGTATCAACCGGAGTCAGCCGGCCGCGGTGAGTCAACTGCAGCACAGCACAGAGGACTGGGGCACAGGACAGAGGACTGGGGCACAGGACAGAGGACTGGGGCACAGGACAGAGGACTGGGACACAGGACAGAGGAGTGGGGCACCGGACAGAGGACTGGGGCACACGACAGAGGACTGGGGCACAGGACAGAGGACTGGGGCACAGGACAGAGGACTGGGGCACAGGACAGAGGACTGGGGCACATGACAGAGGACTGGGGCACAGGACAGAGTACTGGGGCACAGCACAGAGGACTGGGCCACAGTACACAGGACCAGGACAGAGGACAGGGGCACAATACAAATGACAGGGCCACAGGACACAGGACTGCAGCACAGGACAGAGGACTGGGGCACAGGACAAAGGACTGCAGTACAGCACAGAGGACTGGGGCACAGGACAGAGGACTGCAGCACAGCACAGAGGACTGGGCCACAGCACACAGGCCCAGGACAGGGGCACAATACAAACGTCAGGGCCACAGGACACAGGACTGCAGCACAGGACTGAGGACTGGGGCACAGGACACAGGACTGCAGCACAGCACAGAGGACTGGGACACAGGACTGCAGCACAGGACAGAGGACTGGGGCACAGGACAAAGGACTACAGCACAGAGGACTGGGGCACAGGACAGAGGACTGCAGCACAGAAGACTGGGCCACAGCACACCGGCACAGGACAGAGGACAAGGACACAAGACAGAGCCACAGTACAGGGGCCCAGGGCACAGGACTGACGACTTGGGCACAGGACAGGGCACAGGACAGGAGCCCAAGACAGACGACTGGCCCACACAACACAGAACAGAGGACTGGGGCACAGGACAGGGCAGAGGATAGGGACACATGACATAGGACACAGCCACAGGACATGGCCACAAGACAGAGGACAGTGCCACAGAACAGGGACAGATGACAGGCCCGCAGGACAGAGGACAGGCCCACAGGACAGAGGACTGAGCCACAGGACAGAGGCAGAGGACAGGAGCACAGGACACAGCCACAGAACACAGTACTATCCACTGAGCCTCCATATACACCATATAAATCCCACAACAACAGCATACTTTCTGTAGAGAGGACTGTACTATTCAGCGCCTATTTCTACGGCATCTCTTCACTTCACCGCATTCCCGATGCGATAGCATCGGGCCTTTTTACTAGTAAAAACTATATAATCTTTATCTTTATATCTAACTTCTTTCTGCATTTCCTTGATTATTTTTGCAATTTTATTGCTTTTACACTCTACTACTTAGCTTGTCTTGTGTTCACTACATTGACCTAAATATTATCTTACTGTGGTAAAATATTGGCATTCTTAGAGTATAATTTGTGTTTTACACATCTGTACATCTTACACTGGGGTTGTTTGGGTGGAGACGGTAAGAAGTGAGGTTGAGGTCTTGAATCTTCTCACACTAGCTGGGATTTACCCATACTCCTTCATCCCCTATACATTTATATTCATATTACTTATTGCAGTGTTAGTTTATCAAAGCATAAATACTTTTGTGGACCCCACCTTATTTTATCCACTCTATCCCAATTGCTTGGAAGTTATTCTCCAATTACATCACAAGAAGAATAATACTCAACACAATGTCCTCCTCCAAACCTAAATCTATTGCCAACAGCAAAACTAGGGACAGGTCAAGATCCCCATACAAAACCTCTGCTAAGAACACCCGGTCTCAGGACAGGGATACCAGCGATGATGAATCAATGTTCATTGAGCCTCAGTTATCATCGAAGAGGAAGAGGAAGGAGAGGGAATCTAAGAAATTATCTCAGACGGGGCCTGGGGTGGAGGAGAGCTCTGAGGAGGACGAAGTCTCATCACCTACTGTAAGCCCAATTAAGCAGAGAACCAGGAGAGACAAATCACCCCATAGGTGACCCCCTTCAAAATTTCAATAGGGAACAGACCATAGATCAAAAATTCTTCATGGGTCTGTTTACTGCTTTTAAAAAATCCATGACACTGGACACAAAAAAAGATCTAGACAAGAGATTCGACAGATTCCAGGCCTCAATTGATTCCATCTCACACAGAGTGGAGAAAAATGAAGCAGAGGTCTTTGAATTAGGAAAAACAACTGCTAAACTAGGGAGGGAACAATGTAGCCTTAGGGAAGATCTACAATCAATCAAAAACAAGATGATAGTCCTAGAGGACAGAGACAGGCGACAAAATGTGAAGCTAAGCGGGATCCCAGAGTCGGTCAAAAATGACCAATTAGACCCCTATGTAAAAGATCTTCTAAAGAAGTCCGTGCCATCCCTTACAGACCTAGATGTCACCATCATCAGAGTACATAGACTTCCAAAACCTAAACATCAGCTCCCAGGACACAGTACCTCGAGGTCCGCGCTGCCACTTCAGAAAAGGACAAAAGAAGCCAGTACAAGGGAATGTCTGGATCAACGATTCTTTTATAAAGAAGAATCGTTGATCCAGACATTCCCTTGTACTGGCTTCTTTTGTCCTTTTCTGAAGTGGCAGCGCGGACCTCGAGGTACTGTGTCCTGGGAGCTGATTATACCACAGAGATCTGTGGAAAGTACGGTCCTGCAGCAGCTACTTGTATCTGAGCGATCATTACCAGTTGTGGGTTTTCACAACTACATCAGGTGAGCAGCCTCTTTGTATAACCTTTTTGTCCTTCTTCAAAGAAGATATCACCCTATGTGCGCATTCTTGAATTTTATAAAACCTAAACATGTCAGACCGGACTTTTTAAGAGATTTAATTGTCAAATTCCATTTCTTTCACACTAAACAAATGTTAATGGAATTTCTAAGAACCAACAGAAACCTACCTCACCCCTACGAGAACATAAAAATCTTTACTGACCTCTCAAAGGAGACCATGTTGCAAAGGAAAAAACTTGCAAAAATCACAGACGCCCTTCGACAAAAGCATCTCCTATATAGATGGGGTTTTAACCCAACAAAGGTGCTGTTCTCTTTCCAGGGTCAGACTGTTGTCATAAGCGACACAAAGAAAGGTCTACAGACTCTAAAAGATCTCGGTATAATCATTTCCTGAGAGGGTAGTCCTACATAACTGAGTTGAGGTTTTGGGCCAGAACTTGAGCCCCTACCTAGAGGAGTTAGTTCCTACGTTAGTAGATCCTCTAGAGCAGTGTTTCCCAACTCCAGTCCTCAAGGCACACCAACAGGTCATGTTTTCAGGATTTCCTTAGGATTGCACAGGTGTTAGTTTAATCACTTGCACAGGGGATAATTCCATCATCTGTCTAATGATAAGGAAATCCTGAAAACATGACCTGTTGGTGTGCCTTGAGGACTGGAGTTGGGAAACACTGCTCTAGAGGAACTAATCCCTAGCAGTTAGGCTAGATTACATTAGTTTAGATTTAGTTTTGAGAGATTTAGTACTGTTAGTACCTTTTTTTTTTTTTTCTTAGTAAGTTGGATACAAAAGTTTTGCAGTGTCTTCATATTTTTTTTTTTGCATTTCTAAAACACACGTGCCCTAATGACAAAAATCATCATTGATACCATCTCCCATGGCAGTTAAGATTTTATCACATAACGTTAATGGACTGAATAGCCTAAGAATGAGATACCTAGTATGGAAACAGATTAGAGACTCTAGAGCAGACATTATTGGTCTTCAGGGAACAAAATTCACAGCGGCCAACCAACCCAAATTCGCTAACAAGAATTTTCCCAATACCTTTTATGCCTCCAACCCAAAGAAAAAACGAGGCATAGCGATTCTCAAAAAAAATACCGTAACGTTTGAAGAAATTTTGAAATTCACCGATGAGGATGGGAGATATTTAATTTTAATATGCAAGATAAATACTGTAGAGTTTACCTTAGCTAATGTTTATGTCCCTAATAGTGACCACATAACCTTTCTGGACAAAGTAATGAAACTTATCCATCAACACAAGAGGGGATTTCAACAAGGTCCCTAACGCCCAAATGGACTCAATCATAGACAAAAAGAAATCTCCGGCGGTATTGCTGGCCCTCGACTCGGAGAAAGCTTTTGACAGGGTAAACTGGTCTTATATGTTTAAAACTCTTTAAAAATTTGAATTCCAGGGTAGGATATTCAACAGCATTACGGCAATGTATTCGAACCCATCGGCCCTGGTGTACACAAATAACTTTTTATCACCTAAATTTATTTTATCCAACGGCACCAGACAGGGCTGCCCCCTCTCGCCTATACTTTTTGCCCTATTAATATTAATTTTTATATTACCGTATATAGCGCCAACATATTCCGCAGTGCTTCACTTTCACAATACAAAGTTCACATTTAAACAATCATAAGAAACAATTAGAAAATACAATACAATGCCAAAAAACAATACAATGCAAAGAATAACATAATACAATAATTGAAGCAAAAAATGGCAACCCTGCTCATAAGAGCTTACAATCTAACAATGAGGTGGGGGTGACAAGGTATAGGTGCTCATTTGCAATGATAGTATAGTCAACTTGAGGAGATGGGGAACAGATAGGAGCAGAATAAGTGGCCACAACCCGTTATATGTGATCCACTTGAGGCGGAGCGGATAGGCTATGTCTAGATGACTGACTAGGGATCATGATAGGCCGCCCTAAAGAGATGTGTTTTTAGGGATCGCCTAAAACCATTTAAGTTGTGGATACATCTAATTTTTTGGGGTAGAGCATTCCAAAGAATTGGTGCAGCTCGGGAGAAGTCTTGGAGCCGGGAGTGGGAGGTTCGGATTAATGCAGAAGTGAGTCTAAAGTGACTTCCAGAGCGAAGAGAATGGCTGGGGTGATAGACAGAGATGAGGGAGGAGATGTATGGGGGTGCTGCACTGTGAAGAGCTTTGTGGGTGAGAACAAGCAGTTTGAAATGGATCCTATAGTATATAGGCAGCCAGTGTAATGACTGACATAGAGCAGAAGCATCTGAGTAACGATTAGCTAGATAGGTAATCCTGGCTGCTGCATTAAGGATGGACTGGAGAGGGGACAGTCTAGTGCGGGGGAGGCCAACTAAGAGAGAATTACAGTAGTCAAGGCGGGAGTGAATCAGGGCCACAGTGAGGGTTTTTGTGGTTTCCAAGGTGAGAAAGGGGCGAATTCTGGAGATGTTCTTCATGTGCAAGTGGCAAGAGCGGGCGAGAGATTGTATATATGGGGTGAAGGAAAGATCAGAGTCAAACATAACACCCAGACAACGAGCCTGCTGACTCGGCACTATTGTGGTGCCGCACACTGAGAGAGAGATGTCATGTTTAGGGAGGTTGGTGGAGGGCGGGACCAGGAGTAGTTCAGTTTTGGAAAGATTAAGTTTCAGGTAGAGAGCGGACATGATATTATAAACTGCGGTTAGACAGTCATTGGTGTTCTTTATTAGAGCGGGAGTAAGGTCAGGGGAAGAGGTGTATAGTTGTGTGTTATCAGCATAAAGATGGTACTGGAAACCAAATCTGCTGATGGTCTGTCCAATCGGGGCTGTGTAGAGTGAGAAGAGAAGAGGTCCAAGGACTGAACCCTGAGAAAATATTCATTGAACCTCTAGCTGCAAAAATTAGGTCCAACCCATATATAGAAGGTATAAGTTTCAAACAAACCTGCTCAACCTTGCTTTTGTTTGGGGATTTCAACATGGTCCCTAACGCCCAAATGGACTCCTCTACTAGATCTAGACAGTTTCTTCCCAATTTAGACCAGTGGATCAGTAAGAATGAGCTATATGATGTATTTAGATGCTTCAACACATCTTCTATAGAGTATACCCACTACTCAGGAAGGCATAACTCATACTCTCGCATAGATCTGATTCTGACAGACATCTTTTCTCTAGCTAAATTCACATTAGTGCAGATAGAACCAAGGTTATGGTCTGATCATGCCCCTGTCTTGTTTGAAATAGTTATTGGCCCAATTTTAACAGATGATAGGATATGGCGTAATAACAGTTACTTATTTAACCATCCTAAGTACAGATGTAATATAGAGCATTCAATTAAGAACTACTTCAAAGAGAATGATATTGATAACACTCCAATTTATTTACTCTGGACAGCTTTTAAGGCAGTACTGAGGGGTTGTCTTATCCAACTAAATGCCCAACTAAAGAAAAACAACAGGGACAAAACAGTCGAAATTACCATAGAAATTACAGCTTTAGAGGAGAGATTATTCAATAACACTTCACCAGATTTACAGGTTCAAAAATTGACTTTGAGGCAGAAACGTAAAACTCTTCTGTCTGAGGAATTCGACAAAGTTACTCAAAGGATTAGAACACTTCATTACTCAGCAACCACCAAACCATCCAAAGCCTTTGCGGCGAGACTTAAACATTTTAGACAAAAGACAAAGATTAGTCAAATCAAAGATAAAAACGGCCAATTAGTTAAACATCCTAAGGAAATCACTGATACCTTTGCCGATTTTTATAATAATTTATACAATCTTAAAGATAATCCCAATTTCTCAAACCCCTCCGAAGAAATGATAGACTCTTTTTTAAACTCTGTTAATCTCTCTTCCCTTTCACAATCTGATCTGGATGAATTGAATTCCCCATATACTAAATTAGAAATCTCTTCTCTAATTAAAAACCTTAAAAATGGGAAATCACCCGGCCCGGATGGATTTCAAAATGAGTTTTATAAAAGCTTTAAGGACTTGTTGGTAGATCCCCTAGTTAGACTAGCAAATAAATCTGTGATCGAGGGCCACTTGCCTGCTGAGATGCTGGAGGCTCTGGTGATCGTGCTCCCCAACGACACAAAAAATGACAGGCCCATATCCCTTTTGAACAGCGACACTAAATTATTGGCTAAATTAGCAGCTCAAAGACTTAAATTTTTAGTACACAGACTAATTAACCCAGATCAGGTGGGTTTTATTCGGGGAAGAACAACATCAGATGCTACAAGAAGAGCCCTTAACCTCATCTCAATCATAGACAAAAAGAAATCTCCGGCGGTATTGCTGGCCGTCGACGCGGAGAAAGCTTTTGACAGGGTAAACTGGTCTTATATGTTTAAAACTCTTGAAAAAGAGTTACATTACGGCAATGTATTCGAACCCATCGGCCTGGGTGTACACAAATAACTTTTTATCACCTAAATTTATTTTATCCAATGGCACCAGACAGGGCTGCCCCCTCTCGCCTATACTTTTTGCCCTATTCATTGAACCTCTAGCAGCAAAAATTAGGTCCGACCCATATATAGAAGGTATAAGTTTCAAACAAACCTGCTCAAAAATCACACTGTTTGCAGATGATATTCTGCTTACTTTGTCGAGCCCTCTTTCCTCGCTCCAGCATTTAAACTCACTGATAAAAATTTTCGCTGAGGTTTCGATTTATAAAATCAACTTTACAAAAACCCAATGTATGACTTTTAACTTAGAAGACGATCTGGCTACTGCTTTGAAGGCACAGTTTGACTTTAATTAGCAACCGCATCAGATTTCATACTTGGGTATCATTGTGACAGGATCTCCATCCTCTACGGTCAATGATAACCTGTCGGCCCTTCATAAATCCCTTGAGACCGAATTAATTCATCTAAATAAAATAGATCTATCCTGGTTGGGGAGAATCATTACTTATAAGATGATGGCCCACCCCAGATTTTTATATTTAATTCGATGTATCCCATTGCCAATACCTAAAAAATGGTCAAGTAAATTTCAATTACAAGTCAGATTATTTATTTTAAAGATAAAATAGGGAGGGGGACAAGAGGCGCAATAGTGCCCTATCACTAGTGACACTTATATACAGTGGTGGTGCTGTGAAGCTGCTCACCTGGTCCAGTTGTGATCCCCACAACTGGTTTGAAGGCGTTTTTGGAAACGATGTTCCAGCTGCTGCAGGACCTCCACCAACCACTGGATAGTGGTATGTATCAAAGAAATGATGGGAGTGCTGGTGTCTCACGGTCCGCGCTGCTTCAGGGTTAAATAAACTCACCAAAGAGCCAAATCGATTTCCATCCTTTTATTCCTCCTCTCTCCTACGCGTTTCGGCGCCTATCCTGGCACCTTCATCATAAGCAGCGCGGACCGTGAGACACCAGCACTCCCATCATTTCTTAGATTATTTATTTGGAACAAAAACCATCCACGAGTATCATCCAACCTTTTAGAGAAGCATAAGAGACGGGGTGGACTAGGGGTCCCAAACCTTTTAAGTTATTATCAGGCTACGATCTTGAAACTTTCAAATGGTTGGCTGCTGGGGGATAATCCTATTCCTTGGGTCTCTTTGGAAAAGGCCGAATAAATTACAGTGATTTGAAGCTAGTTATCACATCTTATCTTATAGACCCTAGCAAAGCTCCACCAAATCTGCAGACACCCAAGGCAGTAATCACCGTCTGGAGAGATCTGCTCAAAAAAACAAAATCAAAAAGAATCGCAGCTTAGTTCTTTACCATTCCAAATTTTGGAAATTTTGATTCCTAAACTGAAATTGAATAAATGGTTGGAATTCGGTATTTCAACAATTCAAGATATAATTCTGGATAATAATCTTATCCCTTTCCAATCCCTCCAGGATAAATATATTCTACCTAACACGAGAAATCAACGTGGTTAAAAATACAATTATTTCTGACTTCAAAAAACATCCTCTCTTCTCTCCCCCAGTTTATTACTGACCTCTTAAATAAACCCCTTGACAGCCCCAAATGGGTGACAAACCGTCTGTATAGGACTTATGGTGATGACATTGAATTACTAAAAACTAAAAACATAATATCTTGGGAAAAAGAACTCCAAGTTCAGATAGACATATCTCAACTTTCTAAATCTCTAGATATCATTTACTCGAACACCTTGTGTGCTTCCCTACATGAGTCCCACTATAAGATCCTGTCTAGATGGTACTGGACATCGGAGAGGATCCACCAAATTTCACCATCGACATCATCCGACTGTTGGAGGGGATGCGGGAGGGTGGGGACTCTCTCACATATCTTCTGGGGGTGTCCCAAACTAAATAATCTCTGGGCAGAGGTAGGAAAACTTATCAAGAGCCTCACTAGTTTACGAGTTTCCCTCAATCCACAACTAGTCCTTCTGCTGTTGGGTATAGATGCTTTTCCCAACAACCTTAGACATATAATTTGCCACATTTTAATAACAACTAAATTGCTGATAGCTTCACGATGGAAGCAAGTTGAAGTCCCAACCATAGCAGATGTAATAGACAGAGTCTCTGTCCACAATGTCTATGAATACAACAAAGCCCTTAGACAGAAGAACTTGAATAAATATAAATTTAAAATGGGAAATTTGGTCTCAAAGCTTTATGCCAAACTTAATCCCCTGATAACACATTAACGTTGTGACTTTACGATTTTTGATTTCAGTTTCAATAACGGTATATTTATATTACTTTGTTCAATATACTATCTGAATGGATTTGCGAAACTTGGGATATGGTGCTACTTGTAAGAATTTGGGATGTGAAAAGAAAGTGTTACCTTTTTTGTAAATCAAACTGTACGATTAGTATGTAAGTTCCTTTTATGTTGTCTGTTTTCCTCCCTCCACTTATTTATGTTTTTCTTCTGTAAAACTGTTATAAATCTATCTTGAATAGAATTGTTAAACACAATCTACATGCAAATATAACTAATTGTGATGCGAACTTTAATGATACCTAATATGATCAATCTTCGATTGCATAAGGTTAAATCATTTTATGTAATATGTAATACTCTTGTATAAATATCTTGCAACGGTTACATGCACTTGTATTTAAAAGTTATGTTATTTGAACATATGTTATAAAACCTAATAAGCACATTTGAACAAGAATTAATATAAATCAGTCACTAACTACTCCTTACCAGTTACCACTGCCAGAGGGGACAATACATCATGCCTGATTGAGCAGCTCTCCCCTTACCTCTCAGAAAGCTTCAGCATGTACAACACTTCCTCATTCCTCATTCAGCCACATGGTCCTGACATTACAACAGGTCCTAGACTAAGCAGAATTCTGAAGATCTTTCTGTACAGAGAGCTGGATGGAAAACCTGTGTTGATAGGATCTTACATGATATCACGCCCATGTGATTGAAAGAGGAAGTGTTTGTTCTCAGATGCACAGATACTTACTGCGGAGGGAGGGGGGAGAGCTGCTCAATGAGGTATGACATATTGTCCCCTCCAGGAGTGGTGACTAGTGAAAAGCTATTCAATACACTGAAGTAGAGGTGCCTGGCCTATCATTCCTTCTGATATTTCTATGGACTGTTGTACTCACATGCAAGCATCACCAGATAGTTTGACTCAGGGGTCTCAAACACGTGGCCCGAGGGCCGCATGCGGCCCCTGGGGCTTCACAGTGCGGCCCGCGGCACCTTGAACAACTTAATGATGCGTTGCCCCAGTGCAGGGGGCCCCTGCAGTCCCCGCTGTGCTATGATTTCCTCCTGCCGCGGCACTAACAAGCTCTGCCGCTCAGCAAGTTCAATGCAAGCCGCCAGCTAATGAGAGGCCTACAACTGACGGCGGCGTATAACGCCACCTGCAGGCCTCTTGCTGGAGGATTGCATTGATCTTGCTGAGCAACAGAGCTTGTCTGAACGGCAGCTGGAGGAAGTCAAAGCACAGCAGAGGCCGGAAGTCAGCACAGCGGGGACCGCAGCAGCTCCCTGCACTGGAGAGATGTATCATTAAAGTGTGTGTGTGTGTGTGTGTGTGTGTGCGTGTGTGGATGTGTGTATAAGAAAGTGTGTATGAGGGTGTGTGTGTGTGTGTGTGTGTGTGTGTGTGCGTGTGTGCGTGTGTATGAGGATGTGTGAGTGTGTAAGCGTGTGTGTTTAAAAAGAAGGTAAACCAGGAAGGGGGCATTACTATAAAACTAGATCAGGATGAGGGACATCACTAGAAAAGGGGGATCAGGATGGGGGACATCGCTAGAAAAGGGAATCAGGATGGGGGACATCACTACAAGGGAAGCAGGATAGGGACATTACTACAATATGAGGATCAGGATGGGGACATTACTACTTGATGAGGACCAGGATAGGGATATTAGTATATGAAGAGGACCAGGATGAAGACATTACTACATGAAGAGGACCAGGATGAAGACATTACTACATGAAGAGGACCAGGATGAAGACATTACTACAATATTGGGACCAGACATTACTACAGGATGGGGACATTACTACAAGAAGGGGATCAGGATTTGTACTATACTACAGTGAGCAAAAAATTCCGGTATTACTAAAAATATTACTTAGTCCTACAAGGGATGCGGCCCCCCAATATAAATTTTTTTTCTATGTGCGGCCCACCATCCCAGCCGAGTTTGAGACCCCTGGTTTAACTAGTCTGCACAGACAATGAAGTAAGGATCCAGGAAAAGTGGTGATGCTTTTCATTGACTAACGTGTATTAATGTACAATGTAGCAGGTAAAAGAGTGATTTTTCATGGAGAAGTAAAACATGTATCCATACTAAAATGCATTAAGATTACATGGGAAAGAAGGGAGGAGTAAACTGACATCCCAGAGATACTGTCAGGAGGCATGGATGATTCTGTAGAGGACACTCGCAGAAGGTCCCAGCGTTTGGCCAAATAGTCAAAATCCTAAGAAAATGTCTCTGTTGCTTTAAGAGACATTCCCCTTTTAGTTAAAGATGGAGGTCACTAGGACCCAGCTGATTCCTTACCTTGAGCTGCCTATATATTCCCCTTGACTCCCAGGATGCACTGCTGGTGATAGCTGTTCAGGTGTTCCTGGTTACATCCTAGCTCAAAGCAGTGTTTCCTGAAGTCTGTTGGTTTGCTGCTTGGATCAGCTCAAGCTAAGTGCATCTCTTCCCTTTTTGTTTGTTTCTCTTGTGTGTTTCTCTAGTTGCTAGCCGGGCTGACTAGTGATCACTCACTCTGATCCCTGTCTAGTGGTAGTCCAGTGTCAGTCAGGGAACAGGTATCCAGGCGGCGACAGTTGCAGAAACTGTATAGGGATGTTAGAGGAGCCAGGTGCCAGCGCTAGTTTATCTAGGGGTCACCATCCCCCCTTTTTGCCCTTAGCATTAGGGACTCCTTTCACCCACCCTGTCGTCGTCCAGCGCAGGGTGTCGCCATACACCCAGCGTGATAGACACAGGGAGACAAAAGGGACAAAATACAAAAGGCAGTAGCCTAGCAACAGAGAAAATACAATACACAGTACAAAAAAATGAATAATTACCATTCATGGGACATGACACCCCCCATCTGAAATCTTCATATTTCACAATGTCTTTGTCACGACATAATGAGTTCATCGATGTCCACAGTCACTTTTGGAACATGAAAACAGAGAGGAAAAACACATATGTGCAACGATGAATGCAAACAATTCAAGAGTCAAAACTTGATGTTGCTAACTTGTAGTCCATAAACGGAAGGATAAGTCTACACATCTTCTGATTGGGAAGCTGTAATATGTCAACTCTTCTACCAACTCAGCAATCCAATGTCACAGCTCAATCCAATGGAAATGTTCAAGTTCAGTTGAATGGAGAATATTCAATGACCAAACATGGCTGGGGGAATGTGGTACTGGGCAATGTACACAAGACAAGTGTAAGCTTGCATGACGGCTGATTAGCTTGAGGAGTGCGGAAGGTGATGAGACTTCAACCTTCACATTCTCACCTTGGATGTACAGCCGTGTGATGATGTTTGGTTTGAGACTCTTGCCGGACTTTGGTTCCTCCAGGTCAAGTTCACAACTCATTTCGATGGAGTAAGGATCCTCGTTCAGCAAACTTGGAGGTGACAGCCACATGTCGTGGCCAAGGCTAAGTGCGGTACTGAGTACTATTCTTTGATTGGCTATGCGCAGGCCTGTAAAGATGAGATGTTACAGCTCAGGAGTGACCTTGATGGTTTCTACTGCGAGCATAGCAGCACAGAGTTCCAGCTATAGTACAGGATATGCAGGTTTTGAGGTAAGCTTGACCCTGTCTAGGACGAAACTAAAATGTACCCTGTTGCTGGCTTCTGACACATTCAGAGAGGTTGCTGCTGTTATGGCCTCTGTAAACGCATTAGAGGAAATGTTAACTTCTCTTCTTATGACAACTGAGACTTTAAATCATTACCGCATGGAACTTGGTGTTGCTCTAATACCTTCAGAGTCTTTCTCCATGTCTCCTTCTTTTGATGTTTCTGGGATTGCACAGGAGCATCCCAATCAGTGTTCTCTGCAGTAAGTTGTTTTAGCAGCATCTTGCCTTGAATTTTGATAGAAGCTGTATACCCAGGAGGATCATAGGTGGTGTATAAAACAGACAAGACTCCTTGTTTGGTAGGACGTTTGTCGCAAGGTGACATTTGGAATGTGAATGTGTCCTGTTTGATGTTCCATAGCAGCCCAAGGCTACATTGCATAGGAGCACCATCAGAACTTTCAGTGAGGAGTAAGTCATTGAAAGAGACACCTTCATACTGGTCACTAAATTCGATCACCACTCTAGTGTGGGCAGGCTTGCAAAGATGATAGACACCAAAAGATGGAGACCTTGCAGTTGCTGTCACATTGTAGTGAGAATGTTAATGAGGGAATGGCAGTTATGGGCAGGGTGATCAGGGAAGACTAGTCTGACCCTAGTCTAGGAACCCTGAATGGCCCTGATCCCGAAGGTATCTCTGAAGGTGAGAAGGTTTAGGCCTTCAGCCTCTCCCTAATACTCCTCCACCAGTCCTGCGTTATTACCCCCTTACCTCCCTTCACAGAACTGGGATACAGCAACTCCAAAGGAAAGGACTTCAGCAACACAAACACACGGTTAGCACAGCACGGCTTCCAGGCATAGAGTGAAACTCTATCAGCAGCACCACCTGCTGGAAGGAGAGGCTACTTAAAGACTAAGAGGAGGGGAGTTCAGGTGAGTCACACATTAACCCCTCACCCAGCAGTTGAACCTAATAGTGAATAGTAGTTCTGGAGCACAACACAGGGAACCTTCACAACTATCAGCCATGCAGCTCTTAAAGATAAACATACACAGCAGCATCCATCAATGTCAACGCCATCTAAGCACGTGACAGTTGCTTGCTGCAGGTTTTGTAGTCTTGTCCTTGGAGAAAGTGAAAGAAAAAAGCTACCCAGTTGTCGTTGTCATCTCAGATGAGTTCCATATTGGTAACCCTCATGATCACCTTATCCTCCTTTGTAGGTGTCAAATGTTTCCTCACTTGAAGGTGTGAGGTAGCACCCGGGGAACCCGCTTGCATAATGACAAAAACACGTGTTTATAATTTAACCAATGTCTACCCGTTTATTTTTCACATATAACAACATAACTCGGGTAGCATGTTTGACACATAGCACATTGATTATAAACACTTTACATAAATACACCATAAATTTACATAGAACATTACAGTAACACTTATTGCACATAACGTCTAATAGTAATCCGGGTCCTGTAGCCACCTCTCTGTCCCCATTGGAGCTCTAACAACCGCTCCCATGGTGGCTCCGGCCTCCGGCCTATATACACTTTACTCATACATTTATCAGTTTACCCTATATATATATCAATGATGACACCTCCAGGTTCATAACAGCGACTGAGCAATCTGAGTACCGGGTATGTCATGTATCCCCAAGGGGATCCTTCCTGGATGCATCTCAACCTACGTCCCGGTCAGAGTCCACCTGGTTCAACCATGGTGTCCCCACTCTAGGAGCCCTTTTTAACCCCTGCTTCTGACCCTCGCTACATACGCTTCAACGGGCCCTGTGGGTCCCAATGGCGGTACCTGCCGACCTGGCTTTAGTCACCCAGCTTGATGACTCCATATTTACCCCGTAGTCAGGATTCCTGCCTGACCGGGACCTTACATATCACATGTGATCCATCATACAATATTCATGGATCCCATGCATTCTCACACCCGCTCACAACCCATCATAATACATCCATGGACTGTGGCTCCTCCATGACCATAACAGGGACCTGGTCAACCGTAGAATCCGGGCTAACCACGCGTCACCATGGCCTACTCACCACGGTACGGGCCACCAGTCGCCACCAAACCTCCATCTCATGGCAGGTCTCCAGGTCGACGACTGTACCCTGCATCTGAGTAGCACCCTATCGGATCAGCCATGGTTACCCTTCTAGAAGCATTCGTGACCCCTGTCTCTGGCCACAGGCACACCCACACCATTAGAGGTCGTGGTTGAGAGACAGGTACCCACTGCAAGCAGCAGGCCAAGCCTCCCTCTTGTCCCACAGGGACGGAAAGCCTCCAATATCATCCACTCCAGCTGGGGCTCTCCCACAGACACCGTACATGGCCTTTCTATCTAAGCCATCACATACACATATAGTTCAGCAGGTCCTTCACTGACTGTCTAGTCGGACCTAAGGGCAGCTATGCCCGCCTGGCACATTTCACGCACAGGGTAGACAGTTCACTCAATCATACGGGAACTGCTTTTCTTACCGGGCACGGATCCGGGTCTCGTTACTGGGTCACGGGTCCACCAAGCGTCCCCCAAGGGCTCTTTTACCGGACATGTTTCAGCCCACGCCCGGATCAGTATTCACCGGGTTCAGCCACGGCTTCCCCACTCCAGGAGCTGTCAAGACCTCGGTCCTAGGCACCGGTATGGAGCTAGCATGCTCCTATCATGTTCACACACCCAGAGCCCTGGACTGCTCTGCAATCTCTCTCTGGTCTCTGAGTTCTGAGTCCTCACAATCACTCAGCTGGCAGGCTTTATCGTGCCTGCCACTCCCACTCTGACTCATCCACCTGGGCTGTCAGCAATCAGCACCCATTCCTTTCCTCAGGGCCTCATCGATCTCAGGAGCCACTCACAGCCGCTCACTATTCTCATGACTGTCTCAGCTTTACAGCACTTACACTCACATTTAACTCCTTGTGTTCCGGATAGGTTCACACAGCGTCATCCATTACAAAACCGGCCAGTGTGAACATGATCATACCCTGATCCTGCATGTGATGCGACCCGGCCATTGGGACCATGCCGGAGGTGCCTCACAAAGGATTGAACGCTGTTGTCCTGAGGTTGTCATCACAGAGTGGGAACGTGTTTGTGTTGTCGAGGATTTTTGTCACCACTTATTGTCGCTCAGCTTCTCCTTCCTCTAATTGTGATGTGGGCATGGTTGAAAATAAGTGCTGCCATCACTTGGTAAGATATGTGTCATGTAGGAGGAGATCTTGTTTGGTGTCTTCATCTTGTCTGTGCAGACATTATCAATGATAACACAATCTAGATCAAAGCTCTGAGAAGATGGCGAATCATATGGTCCGTTATTTAGTTGACAAACCTTGTGCAGGCAAGAATGCCTCTGCCAAGCAGAATCAGGATATCTGCGTTGTTGTCCAGGGCTGGAATCTTGTTGGCTATAGTCATCAGGTGGGGGTGGTGAAGAGCAGCCTCTGGCATTAGGATCCCTTCTCTGTTGGACGGCATCTGATTACACTCAACAACTGTGAGTAGTGGTGACTGACCCAGGGCTCATAGGAACTCGGTATCCAGGCATTTACTGTAAAGGGATGTCACTGATGGTCTGCCCGTTACCCGTACCCTGGGGTCATTAGATAAAGGGGAAAAATAATAAAAGAAATAATAGTCTCGTGACACCACCTGTGGATTCTGGTGAAGGCACCAGCGCTGCTTCAGACCTCCGGGGATGATGGACAGGCAGCTAGGGTGGTACAGCTCCCACAGGTGGAGCGGGGTCCCCGGGGCAGTGATGAGGTGAAGGGGATTGGCACAGGGAGGTGGTTAGGCAGCTGGGCCCTGCGACAGTCTCTAGGCTAGACAGGTTCAGGGATAGACAAACGGACACCACACTGTGGATCGTTTCTTTACCTTTACTGATGGTATTGCAGGCACCGTCAAGAAGACACTCTAGGTGGTCGGGATGGCACTTCTGGATCTCTACAGTGAGTGATGGATAAGGCCTCCTTGTCTCTTTTACTTGTTGAAGTCTCTGACCCGTGTAAAACTAAGCCTGACCTCCTCTGTGTCTTTCTCTTACCCGTTCTGTAGTGTCATGCACCTCTGTGTGGGCTACTACTATCACTTCTCTTGCTGTCCCTGGCTCTTTTATTGGTTGCGGGAGACTGGAGTCTCCTTGGTGAACCAGTATTTCTGCTGGGCTTGATGCTCTCCTACAGACTCTGACTCCGGTGTCCGGGTTGCTTCCTGGGGTGAACCAGTATGCCTCCTCTGCCCCCAGTCTGCTTCTCTATTTCTTAGGCCATGCCTTCGACCTCACTCGCAGGCCCTCACACTAGCTAGGCTGGTCAACTGGCTCGAGCCTAGCATGGCTCCGACACATTGGGATGTCTTCACAGTTCTCCTAGCGACTGCACACTCTCTAGCTAACTCTGCCCACAGCACCAGTATTTATAGGGAATCTTGCTTAAAGGCAGAAAGTAGAGCTCCCCCCTACTGTTCTGGGGTGGAAGGTGTTGGGTGTATGTAGGTTACCTGTTGTGGAAATCCATCCATGCCTTCAGTGGTCCTGTGGCTACCTGTAATGGCAGGGTGCCTCAGTGGTATCTCCACAGTGTTCCCAAGATATGTAACTATAAGACCACTGACCCTACTCCTATTTCCCTTTAGGCTGAACAATGAAAGAGTTGTGACCTTGCTAGTGATCGATTGCTCTGATTGTCCAGGATGCTGTATACCTTCATGGCTTTCTCTTGGTGACCCTTGGGATACACATTCACCAGGCAAATCTTTGCACCGGACTTGTCCCAAAGATCTTTTCCATTGACTTTCGCGCATGAAAAAGATACTGCAAGATGACTTGCTGCTTGATCTGCATTCTACCATGACTTGTGGTCTGAAAAGGCGTAGATACAGGGTTAATCTGGGATGAACGGAGCACTTGTACGTGGGCCTCACTGTCACACTCCAAACACTTGATTCTCATTTTACAGTCCTTAGCAAAGTGTTCAGTGGAAGCACAGCATCAGCAGCATACCCAAAACCTCTTTGGAAGCTCCTTGCATTCTTGAAGTGATTTCTTTCTGAAGCCAATACAATTCTTTAGGGGGTGTGGTGTCTTGTGAATGGGATTGACGATTTGGATTTTCAACCCTTTCACATTTGACAGTTGAATGGAAAATGAGCTCAAATTGTTAGCGGACACCATGTCGCGTTTGGAGGGTCCCTGTGTGTCTCCACATTGGAGCTCCCCCACAAGTGACCTCATTTTGGAAACTAGACCCCCTAAGGAACGTATCTAGATGCATAGTGAGCACTTTGAACCCCCAGATGCTTCACAAATTCATCCATAAAAATGAAAAAGCACTTTTTTTTTTCCACAAAAATGTTCTTTTTTCATTTTTACAGATCAATTTGTGAAGCACCTGGGGGTTCAAAGTGCTCACTATGCATTTAGATATGTTCCTTTGGGGGTCTAGTTTCCAAAATGGGGTCACTTGTGGGGAGCTCCAATTGTGGGATCCTCCAAACGCGACATGGTGTCCGCTAACAATTTCAATGGAAAATGAGCTCAAATTGTTAGCGGACACCATGTCGCGTTGGGAGGGTCCCCGTGTGTCTCCACAATGGAGCTCCCCCACAAGTGACCCCATTTTGGAAACTAGACCACCAAAGGAACGTATCTAGATGCATAGTGAGCACTTTGAACCCCCAGGTGCTTCACAAATTGATCCATAAAAATTAAAAAAGAAACTTTTTGTGGAAAAAAAGTGCTTTTTCATTTTTATGGATGAATTTGTGAAGCATCTGGGGGTTCAAAGTGATCACTATGCATCTAGATACGTTCCTTCGGGGGTCTAGTTTCCAAAATTGGGTCACTTGTGGGGGAGCTCCAATGTGGAGACACACCGGGACCCTCCAAACGCGACACGTTGTCCGCTAACAATTTGAATGGAAAATGAGCTCAAATTGTTAGCGGACACCATGTCGCGTTTGGAGGGTCCCTGTGTGTCTCCACATTGGAGCTCCCACACAAGTGACCCCATTTTGGAAACTAGACCCCCAAAGGAACGTATCTAGATGCATAGTGAGCACTTTGAACCCCCCAGATGCTTCACAAATTCATCTGTAAAAATGAAAAAGCACTTTTTTTTCCACAAATAATTTCTTTTTTCATTATTACGGATCAATTTGTGAAGCATTTGCGGGTTCAAAGTGCTCACTATGCATCTAGATATAATCCTTTGGGGGTCTAGTTTCCAAAATGGGGTCACTTGTGGAGGAGCTCCAATGTTCAGGCACACAGGGAGGGGCTCTCCATACCCGACATGGTTTCCGCTAACAATTGGAGCTAATTTTCCTTTGAAATTGTTAGCGGACACCATGTCGCATATGGAGAACCCGTGTGCCACCAGCACAAGGGCAACTGGAAGAGTTGGGGTACAGCACCAGAAAATGCCACCTCTAATGAATGCGCTATTTTCTTGGGTGGCTGTGGGTTGAAATTTGCAGCGTGGTGGACCCACAACATTTGGGTCTCTCCACACTGAGGATTCCAGTCAGCCAGCTACCAAGTTGTACATGGTTGGCTACAAAAAATACAGCGAAGGCCTTTTTTTTATTTCTAGAACTAATTCTAGAAAAAAAAATTACTTGGGGCGCCGCCATATTTTTGGTCCAGCCAGGTACAACTTGGCAGCTACAGACTGCCAGCAACCTCCAGCTGCCTCGTTGTACCTGGCTGCAACCAAAAATACAGCGAAGCCCATTTTTTTTTTATTTCTAGAACTAATTCTAGAAAAAAAATGACGTGGGGCTCCGCCATATTTTTAGTCCAGCCAGGTACAACTTGGCAGCTACAGACTGCCAGCAACCCCCAGCTGCCTTGTTGTACCTGGCTGCAACCAAAAATACAACGAAGCCCATTTTTTTTTTATTTCTAGAACTAATTCTAGAAAAAAAATGACGTAGGGCTCCGCCATATTTTTGGCCCAGCCAGGTACAACTAGGCAGCTGGGGGCTGGAATCCTCAGCATGGAAAGGCCCAAGCGTTCTGGGCCCCCCATGCTGCGAATTGCAGCCCACAGCCGCCCCAGAAAATGGCGCATTCATTGAAATGGCGCTGTGGCAAACTGGGTAATAAAGGGGTTAATGCCAGCTTTTTATTGGCAGCTGGCACTAAGCCCGAGATTCATAATATTGGGCCAATGTTAGACCTGCCATTAGGAATCTCTGGTAAGTAGTCAATAAATGCACACAGAGAAAAATATTTTTATTTTGAAAAAAAAACACAAACAAAATTCAGACTCCATCTTTATTATAAAAAGATCCGACGTAGTCCACAACGAAGGTCCCACGATGCTCGATCGCCTCCGACGTAGTCCACAACGAAAGTCCCACGATCGCCATGCAGGAGGATCGGACTGCAAAGTAGCGATCTGACAGCCCGGGTGCAGTGATCCACTATGTGGATCACTGCACCGGGGCAGTGAGATCGCTTTCTGCAGCTCAATCTGCATGCAGACGGATCGGACTGCTTAGCAGCGATCTGGAATTTCAGGTGCAGCGCTGGGGCTGCGAGATTGCTTTCTGCAGCTTGATCCCTATGCAGGAGGATCGGACTGCAGAGTAGCAATCTGGAAGCCCGGGTGCCGTGCCGGGGCTGCAAGATTGCTTTCTGCAGCTCGATCCCGATGCAAGGGGAATCCCCTGCATGGAGAGCAAGCTGCAGAAAGCGATCTGACAGCTTGGGCGCAGTGGAGACCAAAAAGCTAAATGCGACCAAAAACAACAGTACACTGCAGTAAAAGTATTAAATGCAAGTGCAGTATAAAAAATAGTATAACAAATACAGGGTACTTAGTCTATCCGTTTTTTTGCGCAAAAAAAGTTATATCAAGCCACGTCACTAACTTCAAAGTGTACCCATCTCTGACGCGGTCCTAACTGTTGTATTAAAAAACCTGACTAGTGTGTATACTTACCAGTGAGCAGGAGCCAGCAAGACCTGTGTCTGAGATGGACTGAAGGCGACGGGGCTCTATGTGTGCAGGGCCCAGAGAGGGGCGGGAACTCAATCTCTTGCAAAGCGTCAGACCGCGTCAGAGATGGGTACACTTTGAAGTTAGTGACGTGGCTTGATATAACTTTTTTTGCGCAAAAAACGGATAGACTAAGTACCCTGTATTTGTTATACTATTTTTTATACTGCACTTGCATTTAATACTTTTACTGCAGTGTACTGTTGTTTTTGGTCGCATTTAGCTTTTTGGTCTCCAAATATGTTGGCGGTGTGAACATGTTCTTACAGACTTGTTCTCTGTGTGCAGGACTCATTTGTTTCTAGCTTGGGCGCAGTGGTCTGAAAGCCCGGATCACTGTGCTGTGGATCACTGCACAGTTTGGACCACTGCACCCAAACTGTCAGATTGCTTTCTCCAGCTCAATCCCCATGCAAGGGGATCCCCCTGCATGAAGAGCAAGCTGCAGAAAACAATCTGACAGCTTGGTTTCAGTGATCCAGTGGATCACTGCACAGTCTGGATCACTGCGCCCGAGCTGTCAGATTGCTTTCTGCAGCTCAATCCCCATGCAAGGGGATTCCCCTGCATGAAGAGCAAGCTGCAGAAAACAATATGACAGCTTGGTTTCAGTGATCCACTGGATCACTGCGCCCGAGCTGTCAGATTGCTTTCTGCAGCTCAATCCCCATGCAAGGGGAATTCCCTGCATGGAGAGCAAGCTGCAGAAAACAATCTGACAGCTTGGTTTTGGTGATCCAGTGGATCACTGCACAGTCTGGATCACTGCGCCCGAGCTGTCAGATTGCTTTCTGCAGCTCAATCCCCATGCAAGGGGATTCCCCTGCATAGAGAGCAAGCTGCAGAAAACAATCTGACAGCTTGGTTTCAGTGATCCACTGGATCACTGCACCCGAGCTGACAGATTGCTTTCTGCAGCTCAATCCCCATGCAGGGGAATCCCCCTGCATGGGGATCAAGATGTAGAAAGCGATCTGACAACTTGGGCACAGTGATGTACTGGATCACTGCACCTGAGCTGTCAGATCTCTTTCTGCAGTTTGATCCCCCTGCAGGGGGATGGGGGATCAGGGATCCCCCTGCAGGGGGATGGGGGATCAGGGATCCCCCTGCAGGGAGATGGGGATCTGGGATTCCCCTACAGGGGGATGGGGGATCATGGATCCCCCTGCAGGGGATCATGCAGGGGGTCTTACCGGCGGCAGTGAGAGCCGCGGGGAGAGGAGGCGACAGGAGGAGCAGGAGCCAAGCGGGAGGGTGGCAGCGGCAGGAGAAGGTGGGGCGGCGGCAGGAGGAGGTCGGCGGCGGCGGCGGCAGGAGGAGGTCGGCGGCGGCAGGAGTAGGTTGGCAGCAGGAGGAGGTGAGCAGAGGAAGCGGCGGGAAGAGGTGTTCACCGGGTTGGTGATCACCTCCTCCCGCCGGTCACCAGCGGTGGCGGGGGGGGCCCAGGCACAGCAGGGGCAGGGGGGACCTGGGGCAAAAGCGGGGGCAAGAGGGATGACCGGGGAGGGAGGGGAATGGGGGCGGACACAGGGGGACAAGCGGGGGGGGGCCGGACACAGCGGGGGTCAGGTGAAATGAGCGGGGGGGCTGCGGACACAGCGGGGAGAGGATGGAGGAGAGCTGGCACAGGAGCAGGCACAGGCAGGGGGTTGTGTGTAGGAGCCGGGCACAGCTGACAGCCCGACTCCTGCGGATATCATGCAGGCAAGTGCTGACATTCAGCACTTTCCTGCACGATCATGATGTGATCGGTTAGTCAGATTGACTGACCGATCACATCGCTCTGAGTGTGGGGACCACTAAAAAGGGTCCCCACACCTCTTCCCCTGACCCTTAGCTGTCACTGACAGCTGTTAGATTTGAGCTGTCACTGTTTTTAGAAGCAGTGACAGTTCAAAGCCATGACGAGTATACTCGTCATGATGCGGGAACTGACATCTTTCATGACGAGTATACTTGTCATTAGTCGTAAAGGGGTTAAAGTGCAAGGTGGGGGGATTCTATCCTCTCACCTTTGATGGTTGTAAGGTGATTCCCTGTAGGGTATATATAAAAAACAAACATGCGGGCCAATCTAAGCGCGTTACCAATGTAACTCTCTGGTGCCCTTTTAATGAAGTTTTATGCACTCACCTCTTGCCATAAAACTTCAAGCATATGGTTTTTCAAAGCCTCCTCACTCTTTGGATATTTATCCGGGTTTGCTGCTTGCCTTGAATTGATCCTGTGTTGTGTCCTACCACGGATTCCCACAGGCATAAAGGTTCAATAGGAAATGATCCAATTCTATTGTGGCCCGCTCCCCGTGGTAATGATTTTAAGAACTTCTTGTCCAAAAAAATTTATTACTCAAAACATTGAGAATATAAAAAACGGATACAACGCGTTTCGGCGGAGACAACCGCCTTCCTCAGGTTCTGCCTCAGATACCTGAGGAAGGCGGTTGTCTCCGCCGAAACGCGTTGTATCCGTTTTTAATATTCTCACATGTTTTGAGTAATAAAATTTTTTGTGGACAAGAAGTTCTTAAAATCATTACCACGGGGAGCGCGGCCACAATAGAATTGGATCATTTCCTATTGAACCTTTGATGGTTGTGTAAGCCCTGCACAACCCTGGTGTAGCGCCCAGAGAAGGGATTGCTGCTGGTCGATCAGGGTCGTCCCATGTATGTGGTCTGATCAGCTGACTCGGCGTGTGTCGTCACGGCAGGTCCTGAAGTCCTCTCACTATGTTAGGGCAGCTCCACACCAAATTCACCAGACTGGGAGGCATACAATATACAAGAGGGTTTATTTGGTCAACAAAGGAGAGGCATAGAGCAGAAAATTAATTAGAGTCAGACCTGTTTTATTCCACTACGCGTTTCGACGGTGGCTTGCCGTCTTCCTCAGGTGGGAGTTACAGGAAATGGATAGGGAATAACAATTTATAGGATTACCAAACCAATAGTTCAATCTCCCATTTTGTGACATAATTTAACCCATTCACCAGCAAGGACAACCTATAATTAAGTAGGAGCTGGGGGCATATCCACTTATGCACCAGTGCTGCCCACAGCTCCCACTTGATTATAGGTTGTCCTTGCTCGTGAATGGGTTAAATGATATCACGATTCACGAAATGAGAGATTCAATTATTGGTTGTTAACCCTATAAATTGTCATTCCCTATCCCTTTCCTGTAACTCTCACCTCAGGAAGACGACAAGCCTGCCATCGAAATGCGTAGTGGAATAAAACAGGTTTGACTCTCATTAATTTTCTGCTCTATGCCTCTCATTTGTTGTAAGCGCTCCCCATTGACCAAATAAACCATCTTGACTAATGTAGTCTGAACTATCTGCCAAGAACAAAACACTTAAATAAATTTGTGACTACACTTGACAAGTAATAATTTATATGAAAAATGTATTTATTTAATAAGTATATACTAAAAAACTGAATATATTGTGACAGGGTCACTGGTCTTGATGAGGGGAGGTACGTGTCACGCAGGTTTCTTGCCTGTGTAGACTAAAACCTGTAAATTTTCCCCAGGATGTTATGTGTTGCGGGTTAACTTCAAGAGGGTGTGGTGGTTTTATGTAAATGATGGAGAGGGTGGGAAGTCATTCTCCCTACCCCCCATGAGGGTGTGGCTAAGCCACATTGAAAGCTCAGTCCTGTTTTTTTTTCTGTTGGCTGGTGAACCCGGGGTGTGCAGTCTCCAGACTGTGGACGTCAGGTGAGCAGTTGAAGTTTGCTGCCAAGCAGGTCATATGGATTGTGTATATCCTTTGTTGTTTTTGTTTTACCTTTTATGCCAGTGAGGCTGTTTTTTTGTGCTAAAGTCTGCCAGGGTTTATGCGGTAACAATAAACCTGCAGCCGAAAATCATTCCTGTGTCTACTTCTGACTGCAGCCGAGCAAGTCGTCTTGCCACAATATTATGGATAGATATTAGGGATAAATAATAATACAACACCAGTCATACCATGATAGTAACAAAGCTCAATATTAGAATCATTACATATGTAATGGGCAATGTGAGATAAAAATAAATAAAATAAATATAAATAGATGTATAAAAATTAAACACCCAATAGAATAATCAATGAAAAAATTGCATAAATCACAAAAACACAATTTTAATTTGCTTGAAAATAAAGCGTAGAGTGCCAATAAAATTGTAAAGACAGCAAACAATTTCATGTACAAATGTTTAATATATGTAAACAAGACATAGTAATGATATGTTATAGAAATTGAGCAATTATGTAGGTTAAAAAGCAGAAAGGTGCATATTTATTAGTATAGCACCTGATGTGCATCTTGCCTGGGCTTTCTCAAGGGCTTTTTCATCGATTACTAGATGTGGGCATGATGCTATCGCATCGGTAGGGCGGTGATGTTGAGATGGGGGTGAGCTTTGTGGTGCTGTTAGCAGCGGCTATCTCCCTCCCCCTGTTCTGTATTCTTTTCTCAAGTGTGAATTCCTTTGAGCGGTCTTCCCCCTGTGCGCTTCTCTCTCCCGCTGTGCTGTTTTCTCCCCTCATCTGCGCTCTCCTTTGTGTTGTCTCCCCATGTGCTTTGCTCCCTTTATGAAGTCCCTCTCTCCCCTGTGTGGTCTTGTCCACCTGTGTGTATGAGGCACTCTCTGCCCCCCTGTGCTCTCTTTCTGCCCCACTGTGTGCTCTTTGCCACCTCCTGTATTCTCTATCTTCCCCCTGTCTCTGCTCTCATTTTGCCCCACTGTACGCTCTGTGCTCCATCCTGTGGTCTCCTTCTGCCCCTCTCTGTGCTCTCTTTTGGTCCACTGTACACTCTCTGCCCCCTCTCTGCGCTGTATTTTTGCCCTACTGTGCATTATCTGCAACCCCTGTGCTCTCTTTATGCCCTACTGTGCGCTTTCTGCCCCCATGCTCTCTTTTTGCCCCCTGTCTGCACTCTCTTTCTGCCCCACTGTGTGCTCTCTGCTCCCTCCTGTGGTCTCTTTCTGCTCCCTCTCTGTGCTCTTTTTACCCCTCTGTGCGCTCTCTGCCCCCCTGTGCTCTCTTTCTGCCCCCTGCACTCTTTTTGCCCCACTGTGTGCTCTCTGCCCCATGCTCTCTTTTTGCCCCCTCTCTGCGCTTTCTTTTTGCCCCACTGTGCGTTCTCTGCTCCTCTTGAGCTTTGTTGCTGCCCCACTGATCATTCTCTGGCTTCTTGTGCTTGCTGACACACAGTGCTCTCTTTCTGTCCTTTGTCTCTGCCCCCTGTGCTTTATCTGGCCCCCTACTTTTGGCCCCCATGCTCTCTTTCTGCCCCACTGTGCTTTCTCTGACCCCACTCTCTCTGCCCCCTGTGCTATCTTTCTTCCCCTTGTCTCCTCTCTGTGCTCTTTTCTGGCCTCCAGTGGTCTCTTTCTTCCTCTTTTCTCTGCCCAGTACTCTCTTTATGCTCCCTGCCTCTGCCCCCCATGCTCTCTTCTCTCCCCCAGTGCTCTCTTTCTGCCCCTTGCCTCTTCCCACTGTGCTCTCTTTTCTGCCCCCTTGTGCTTTCTCTGGCCCCCCTCTTTCTGCCCCCTGTACTCTCTTTCTGCCCTTTGTATTTTCCCCTGTGCTCTCCTTCTGTTCCCTATCTCTGCTCCGTGCTCTCTTTTCTGCCCCCAATGCTCTGTCTGCCCCTTGTCTCTGCCCCCTTGGGCTCTCTTTCTGCTCCCTGTCTCTGCCCCCTGTGCTCTTTTATGCCCCAGTGCTCTCTTTCTGTCCCTTGTCTCTGCTCCCATGCTCTCTTTCTGCTCCAAGTCTTTGCCCCGTGCTCTCTTTTGTGCCTCCCTGTGTTTTCTCTGGCCCCCACTCTCTGCCCCGTGTATTCTCTTTCTGCCCCTTGTCTCTGCCCCCATGCTCTCATTCTGTTCCCGGTCTCTGCCCCATGTTCTCTTTTCTGCCACCAATGCGCTCTTTCTGCCACTTGCCTCTGGTGAGTTACAGAGTATCAGTGGAACGGCGAGCAGTGTGCGTGTATGTGGGGTGCTGCGGGCAGCTGTGGACAGCAGGGAGGTGGTGTGCATGTGGAGCGTACCACCGCCAAACGGCCCCATATTAGCATGCCCATCACTTGGGTGTGCCAATATGGCGCGTCTTCCGGTCGGCGCAATGGATTGTGGGATAGTATTACAACCAGACAGAAGCCACAAGGCTTTTATATAAGTACATTCTTTCATGTGTGTTTAATTTTTTATACATCTATCTATTATATAATCACGAATGCAGCGAGTGCCCCTTTTGAGACCGCTCTCGCTGCGAGTCAATGTCGTCATGTGGATACGAACGAAGCATTGGCCGCGCAGCGGCCATTGCGAGTCGCTCTAAGGCGACTCGCTATGCCCGCGCAGCGGGCATGGCGAGTCGCCTTAGCAGCGCGAAGCATTGGCCGCGAAGCGGCCATTGCGAGTCAGAGACTCGCTCTGCTAGAATCCCGATGCATTGTGCATCGGGCACCCATCTAGTTTATAGTTATTTCACATTGTCCTAGTATATGTCATGGTTCTAATATTGAGCTTTGTTACTATTATCGTATGATTGGTGTTGTATGGTTATTTACTCCATTCTGTGTACTATGTACCATCACTTATCCATCATGAATATATTTAGTTTTTTATTATATACTAATTAAATCAATACATTTTTCATATGAATTATGACTTGTCAAGTGTAGTCAAAAATGTCTTTAGGTGTTGTACCCTTGAAACCAGTCAATATCAGACATATGGACATGGTAATTATATGAATCTTTCCTCTGATAGCTATTACATGTGTTCCAATGTTCTTCTCCTATGATTTTTGGTGACATCATCATGGGGATGGTTTAATATTAGTACACCACCATGGTATTACAAGCCCCAATTCCAAATTCCAGAACATCCTCAAACATAAAAATTACACCGAAACCAGAATTGTTGATTGAATAGGCCACAATGTTTGTTGATGAGATTGCATAATAACTGATTTGAATAAATATCAATCAAATTTTATGCAACAAATACAGTTGTGGCCAAAAGTATTGACACCCCTGCAATTCTGTCAGATAAACTCAGTTTCTTCCTGAAAATGATCTCAATCACAATTCTTTGGTATTATTATCTTCATTTAATTTGTCTTCAATGAAAAAACACAAAAAGAATTGTCCTAAAGCCAAATTAGGATATAATTCCACACCAAACATAAAAAAGGGGGTGGACAAAAGTATTGGCACTGTTAGAAAAATCATGTGATTTGTTTAATTAACAGCACCTGTAACTTACCTGTGGCACCTAACAGGTGTTGGCAATAACAAATCACACTTGCAGCCAGTTGACATGGATTAAAGTTGACTCAACCTCTGTCCTGTGTCCTTGTGTGTACCACATTGAGCATGGAGAAAAGAAAGAAGACCAAAGAACTGTCTGAGGACTTGAGAAACCAAATTGTGAGGAAGCATGAGCAATCTCAAGGCTACAAGTCCATCTCCAAAGACCTGAATGTTCCTGTGTTTACCGTGCGCAGTGTCATCAAGAAGTTTAAAGCCCATAGCACTGTGGCTAACCTCCCTAGATTGGACGGAAAAGAAAATTGACGAGAGATTTCAACGCAAGATTGTGCGGATGTGGATAAAGAACCTCGACTAACATCCAAACAAGTTCAACCTATCCTGCAGTCCGAGGGTACAACAGTGTCAAACCGTACTATCCGTTGGCGTCTGAATGAAAAGGGACTGTATGGTAGGAGACCCAGGAAGACCCTACTTCTTACCCCAAGACATAAAAAACCAGGCTGGAATTTGCCAAAACGTACCTGAGAAAGCCTAAAACGTTTTGGAAAAATGTTCTCTGGTCAGATGAGACAAAAGTAGAGCTTTTTGGGCAAAGGCATCAAATAGAGTTTACAGGAGAAAAAAGAGGCATTCAAAGAAAAGAACACGGTCCCTACAGTCCAACATGGCAGAGGTTCCCTGATGTTTTGGGGTTGCTTTGCTGCCTCTGGCACTGGACTGCTTGACCGTGTGCATGGCATTATGAAGTCTGAAGACTACCAACAAATTTTGCAGCATAATGTGTGTGAGAAAGCTGGGTCTCCCTCAGAGGTCTGTCTCCCAGCAGGACAATGACCCAAAACACACTTCAAAAAGCACTAGAAATGGTTTGATAGAAAGCACTGGAGACTTCTAAGGTGGCCAGCAATGAGTCCAGACCTGAATCCCATAGAACACCTGTGGAGAGATCTGAAAATGGCAGTTTGGAGAAGGCACCCTTCAAATATCAGGGACCTGGAGCAGTTTGCCAAAGAAGAATGGTCTAAAATTCCAGCAGCAGCATTGTAAGAAAATCATTGATGGTTACCGGAAGCGGTTGATCGCAGTTATTTTGGCTAAAGGTTGTGCAAACAAGCTGAGGGTGCCAATACTTTTGTCTGGCCCATTTTTGAAGTTTTGTGTGAAATGATCAATGGTTTGCTTTTTGATTCATTCTCTTTTGTGTGTTTTCACTGAAGACAAATTAAATGAAGATAATAATACCAAAGAATTGTGATTGCAATCATTTTCAGGAAGAAACTGAGTATTATCTGACAGAATTGCAGGGGTGTCAATACTTTTGGCCACAACTGTAATTAAAATATCCAAACCATGACATGCCAGGGAGTTTACCAGGTGACTCCTTGCCTCAGGTCCAGTTGGGCATAATCTCTTATAGTAGCACATTTTACATCCACATGAGGTACCACGTCATATGGGACATTTACTCATAGCCTGTTTTTTGAGTCTTCACTATAACTTAGATTATAACTTTGTAACACTTCCCTCTTTCTCAGAATAACTTGACACATACAGTGTCATTTACCTGCCTATTTTCCCTACAAGATGCCTTTTGCAGAGACATCAGACGTAGGCTCTATGCTGCGCCTTTTTTTGAGGGACACCTCCCCCTTTCAAAGTATTGGCATTTACAGCAACATATTTCTATTTGGGGATTCTCATTCCTCCACCACCTTTTATCTGATATGTGTTATAAAGTTTATTGCATACATCTTCCCAACTTATTTTTCCTTCTACCAGGTTCTGGTTTCATTACATACTTTCTATTTTTGTGACCAGTCGTACTCAATGAGTCATTCCTAACTACATACAGTAGACCTTATATCCTTGATGATAAAAGCTATTGTTCTAGCTGAAACATTGGATTAGGAATTAGTTTGGAATACTATAACATCTATCCCACTTCCTGCAACTTAATATTGATTGACATACTGCATCACCGATAACCATATCGCAGTCACACTCAACTGGCTTGTTCCCCCTGCTTCTCTATTTCTAATGTGTATCCAAGGTAACTGGGTACTCAGGTGTAGTACCACTGTGTACCTAGTTACCAGCCTTGCTCACCAGTACAAGGGACTAGTACACGCGTATCTACCCTGCTAGTCCGGCTTAGACCATCGTGCAGGCTACAGGAATGAACGATATTTAATCGTTCCTAGCCTGCAAATCGCACTCCTGTGTGATTAGGTCAATGTCGTCAGCGACATCTCGCTGACGAATGACGGTTGACACCCCTTACTTGAACAATAATATACTGATTTGAAATCAAGATATTCCACATATTTTCCTTTTTTCATTCAGAGTATCAAAGTATTAGGCTATGTGCTCACTGTGCATATTTGTTTTGCTGCTTTTTCCAGCTCAAACACGCACTGCTCTCAGTGGCGACCAATCAGTGGCTCGAGATTCATATATCCCGCCAAACCGCGCCACTTCGCTGATTGGTCGCGGCGACCAATCAGCGAAGCGTGTTTTAAAACACGCGTCAAGTGCACTGATTGGTTGCCACAGCTAGCAGTGACCAATCAGGGAAGCGAAACACGGCTTGGCAGGGGTTTTGAATCAGCACCGCTGATTGGTCGCTGCTGAGAGCGGGATTCATATTTATGTACATTTCATATTTACATACATATTGTAGAATACCTATGCGTTCGAATCGGGCCACTATCTAGTACTATTATATGTGGTGTTATTATATATAATACCGTAGTATGTTATTAAATTGGAAGCTATGGGCAAAAGATGTGCTGCAGGACCAGTGTGGTATCAGTAAAGTACTATAAGAAGACGCTGGAAGTTTTGTATACGAATGGGGAAACAGGGCTTATATTTAAAACATCACTTCTCTGCTGAAAAATAACACTGTAGTGCTGCTTTAGGATCCCATGGGAGAACTCTAACTCCCAGCATGTCCTGCAGATCCTTTGGCATGCTGGGAGTTATAGTTAACCACAGGAGTGGTGGAGTTCTTTTAAGCACTGCAATATATAAACTTTTAATTAATTCTTCTACAATGCGTGCGCACATCAGTTGAAGATCCTGCAGCAGCCAGCCATGCTAGAAACAAGGGAGTCTTTCATCTGCTTAAGGACCTTCAGTGATGTAATGAAGAGGGCTGGCTGGAACATTACATGACAGCACAGAGCCCTCCCTCTTCATTACATCACCGCATGTCCTCCTGATCTAGATGAAAAACTCCCTTATTTCTAGTGCGGTGGCTGTAGGACTTGTGGTGATGTAATGAAAAGGGAGGGCCCTTTGCTGTCAAGTGCTGCTCCATCCCGCTCTCTTTATTATGTCACCACATATCCTGCCATTGACTTAGCAGACTGCGTGCTGTGCTGCTGGTATGCTGTGCCTGGCCTGTGACTACAGTGATCCGCAGTCCCTCCGGGCCAGGCACCACTGGCCCTCCTATGTGACACACTGCTCCTGCCGCCTCCTTCCCACCAGAGAAATCTACCCAGCAGCTGCAGGAATACAGCGCTAGGGAAACCACATGTGTCCGATGTTTAAGTGAACAGAACATCCATTTGCTGCTCTCCGCTCACTGCTCAGCGCTGACAGGTGGGTGGGGATGCAGCTAATTAATATTCCTTCACTTTAAGTATCGGGAACACATGCTTTCCCCAGCACCGGAATCCTACAGTGGCGACCTCTTCCTGCCTCCTGCGACCCCAGTCCGTCAGTGCCCACTCCCCACAGCATGTAAAATTCAGACCATAAGACGCACCTCACACTTTCCTTCCAAATTTAGAGGAAAAATGTGTCTTATGGTCCAAAAAATATGGTACATACAATTTCATAACATTAGGTCATGGTATAGAAATTTCTATTTTTTCACATATATTTTATCATATGAACATATATTTAAACATTAATTAAAAATGAATAACAAACAATAAACAGTAAGTAAAAGGAACTAAGGAATAGAAATCAGAGTCGAATATCAAGATTTTCTATGTATGCAATAACATTGTCATTTCCAGGGTATAAATCATTCTTGTCACCAGTGTAAGATCTGAGGGGACACTCCTCAAAAATGTGGTTAATTGTTTGATGCTCAGCTCCACAGTCACAGGCAGGAGAGTCAGATTTCCCCGTTATGCATGAGATCTGCACAAACACCAAAGTTTGTTGTGATACAATTCAGAGTGACCCAGGTTTTCCCTGGTAGGTTTAAGCCTGGTGGTAGATTTTGTAAGGGAGGAAATGTTTGAAGCTCCCCATCTACTGCACTGATCCAAAGTTCTTGCCATTCCTCTTCTAAATTGAAGTCATGTTCATACAGGATGATTGCGCTTCGAATGGGTGGATGTCTTGATTTCGTCACTGTATTTGAACATCTTGGATGTTTTGATGTATTTGGAGATTTTCATCATTCACTACTTTGGTGTATTCTTTAAGTAGGAGCTTTTGCCTTCTTAGGTTTGTTGGTGCTATATGGCTGTATTGCTAATAAAAAATATGGATATCTTATAGCCTACATTATGTAACATATCGTTTATATGCTTTGATAAAGTGTGGTCATTAGTAGGGATGGGCGAATCTACTCGCTACTATTCGGGACTCGCCCGAATAGTAGCGGACTCAGGGGACTCGCTACTCACCGAGTTTCCTTAGGAATTACTCGGGGGTAGCGAGTCCCTGTACTTTTGCAGTGTATCTATACAGATACACTACAAAAGTACCCTAAAAGTTAATCTAAGGGGTTAAAAACAATAAACATTCATACTCACCTTCTGTGGGGCCTGTACCTTATGTACCGGGACCAGTACCGAAGACCTCCGGACGTCACAAGACCTCAGATCACCGGGAGAAGATGGGCTGAAAGACCTATGAGATTTCAGCCAATCAGCATGCGGCAGAGCGGTCACATGGGTTTGTCACGTGGCCGCACTGCCAGCCAATCAGATTGGCCAGATCACTCATTGAGAAACTAGGACATGGCCAATGATGTACATATACGTCCTTGGTCATGAAGGAGTTAATTAATCTAATTTAAAAAGATGGCAAACATTAATTATATGTTAAATATAAAAAGACAATTGCAAGTTAACCTTACTGCTAATTTTTTTCATTTGTAAAAAATCTATTTATAGTCATTAACACCTTTACCCCTGAGCCTGATTTTACCTTCCTGACCAGGCCATTTTTTTTCAATTATGACGGTGTCACTTTATGAGGTTAGAACTCTGGAACACTGTAACAGATTCCAGTGATTTTGAAATAGTTTTTTTTTTGTGCTATTGGTAAACTTATTTTTTCTGTTTATTTAAGAAAAAAAACAAATGGCCAAAATTTTGAAATTTTAAAACATTGAAGTTATATGCCCTTAAACTGGAGCGTTATGTCACACAAAACAGTTAATAAACAAGATTTCTCCCATGTCTACTTTATATCATTAGGAATTTAGAAGTAATTTCCTATTTTTCCAACAAAATTTACAAAGCCGTTTTGTAGGGACCACATCATATTTGAAAGGACTTTGAGAGGCCTATATGACACCATTCTAAGAACTGCACCCCTCAAACTGCTTAAAATCACAATCAAGAAGCTTATTAATCCTTCAGGTGCATCACAGGAACTAAAGCAATGTGGAAAGAAAAAATGGAAATTTTACTTTTTTTCAACAAAAATGTTCCTTTTAGCCCCATCTTTGTATTTTCATAAGGGTAAAATGACAAAATGGACCCCAAAATTTGTTGTGCAATTTCTCCTGAATACACCAATACCCCATATGTGGTGGAAAACTACTATTTGGATGACTCATAAGGGAAGGAGTGCCATTTGAGTTTTCAAACGAAAAATTGGCTGGAATCTTTTGCAGACTCCATGTTGCATTTGGAGAGCCATTGATGTGCCTAAACAGTGGAAACTCCCCACAGGTGACTTCATTTTGGAAACTAGAACCCTCATAGAAGTGTTCCAGATGTGTGGAAATTACACCCCTCTGGGAGTTCATCTATGGGTGTAGTAACAATTTTTTTTGTCTGTAAAATCACACATGGAGTCAAACACAATGAGTGTTGCAAAATTAAAATTACAAATAAAACCTTATAGTGTCCAGTACATTGTTGTGGCTGTAGATTGTGCCCAGCTAGTACTTTTGGAGAAACACACCCTGTAAAATAAACTGGCTTCCTCATTACAACAATGGCAAACATTTGGACATTCACTGTGGTTTAGAAATCGTTGGGCTCAGAAGGGAGGGGGACATTTGTATTAGGGAGCGCATATTTTGCTGGTAATCTTTTTTGGGGGTGAGGACCCATAGCACTTTTTCAGATTCTTTGTGCTGCTATTAACATGAAAACCCCCTATATTTCTGTCCAGACATAGGTAGACCTTGATGGAGACTTGTGTTTTTGTGGGTTGAGTTAAATGTTATTTGGTGGCAATTTCGTTACAGAATATTTAGGATCAGTTCACATTTTTCCTATGCTCTATGTTGAGCACTTACATTCAGGTTTCCAGCTACGTTTCTAAAAAAAATAAGTGATTCAGATGAAGCCCTCGATGGATCCATTCACTATAGAGGCAGCAGAGTTACTCTGGACTCTCAAAAGTAATAGTCCAGCACTTTCAAAAAATCATTAATTCATTTAATTAAAGATAACAGTGGAAAGTATAACAAAGAAGTTGTATGAGAAAAGATTGTTACTTGGAGGAAAAAAATTATATCTGTAACAGGTTAAAAAAGAAGGGTTATATTCATTTGTGTAGCCGTCTGGGCCAGGTGATTTTATCATTTTTAATTTATTAATTACTTCACTGATTTTGTCTATGGTGAAAGGAGAGTTTAGTAAGTGCAGTTCGTCTTTAGTGACAGTATGAAGAGTAACTTCAGGTAGAAAGTGTTGGATAGCGTCTTTTGTGAGTTGAGGGGTGGAGGGGGCAGATTGGAGGTTATACAATTTACTATAATAATCTGCAAATGTTTCCACAATTGCTTTGGGGTGCTTACAATTGTGGCCATTTGAGTTTTTTATGTTGTGTAACCTACTTTTAACTGATGTTTTTGAGCTTTTATGCCACGCATTTCATAGTTTTATTTACTAAGGAGTAGTGATTTGATCTCAGGCTACCAATATTTTTTTCATAATCAATAAATTGTAAGGATTTGATATCAGATCTGGTTTTGAGTATTTTATTGTGCAGGCCAAGAGAGGGGTTCCCACAGTTTTGTTGGAGGTCTTCGTGTGGCACCCCAGGGGTTAATGTGCCACAGTAATATCACAAGGGTTAACTCCCCACACAACACTGGACACTGCACTAAGCACCCCTAGGCCAGAAGGGGAGCTCAAGCAGCTCCCTGATATATTCTGGTCTGAGGAGAGGAAGTGGGGAAGAGCAGAGTGGTGGGTGGAGCTTAAGTGGCACCTGCAAGAGGGGGAGGAGCTAATGTTGTTTTCCTCAGAGTGGCAGTGACAGTTAGTCAGTTGGAGTTAGTGCAGTTCCTGGGAGGATTGAGGAAGAAAGACTGGTGGTGAAAAGGGGCTGCCTTAGGCCTCTCCACAGCCTGCTACCCACTTCCAGGCCTAGCCAGGGTCTGAGGGAAGGAGTAAGAGAAACAGGAGAACACATCTGGGAGACTGAGTTACCTCATAACTCGCCCGGAGGAGCGCACAGACCGGATACCGGATCCAAAACTGTGACTGACACATGCAGCACAGTAAACACCGGGATAGTGGAGGTTGTATATCTACACTGTACCTCGGCAAAGCAACATGGTGGGGCCAGAAGCACACGGAAAGGCTCAAGTTGCCTAGCAAAGTGGGTACCTGTGAGGAGAAACGGCGCCAGCAGCTCAGCTAAAGCAGCAGCAGGGCCGCACACAAGGTGCAGGAGTAGGAAGCTGAGGACGCGGACAGGGTGAGAGCAACCCGGC
>JARQOC010000004.1:504907953-504934216 GCA_033576535.1 Allobates femoralis
TAAGAAGTGGGTTTGTACAGGGCAGCGCTACGGATAGAAAGGAGGTGCAAAGAATACACAGAGGACAGTGAACATAGTAGAAGGAATACTTGGAGAGCCTCAGAAAGACTTTGTACCCTCCGGTGACTACCCGGCCAGCTACCTGCAAACACTGCGTGACTGTGAACTAAGGTGTTACCGTGAACTGTTACCAGTAAAGTACCCGTGCAGAGTCAGCAAGCCTCTGGTGTTTTATTCTCTTAAGTTAAGAAGTAGCTGCTGCCACATCCGACCAGCTCAGCAGCAGCACTGCCCCGGGGACCTCTCTCCGCCTGCAGGGAGTGTTATCAACTGGCTGCAATACCACCATCCCGGCGGACAGATAGTAGCGCTGGTGAGATCACCAGAAACTGACGTGGCGTCACAAAACTTTATTCTTTTTACTATTTTCTCCTTTTACCCAGTGACCTCCAGGGATACAGGTCCGGGCACTGGCCACCGAAACATCACACCAGCACTAACGCCTGGGTACAGAGTTCCCAAAGACCCCTGGGCAGGTCAGAAGAGGTCTATAATTATTACTCTTAATGAACATACAAGTCTGACTGTAAGAGAAATTGCTTCCACCGTTGGTATTGAAAAATCTACCGTTTCAAGAATAATTCGCGCACACAATGAAACTGGATAGTTTTTTCCAAAACGAAAAGGGAAATGTGGAAGAAAAAGGAAAACGACACCAACAACTGATAAAACACTTATCAGAAATAGTAAAATTAATGCAAGAAACTTGCTTTGTCCCAAATAATATGCACAGCACTGTAGTACAAAACTTGCATATATGACAATGAGATGCCTGGGAATATGAACAGAATTCTATAGATTTTGTTTTTCTTCAAGTTGAAAAGAGTACTAGTTACAGGTACAGGATCAATGTACAAGTGCATCTCAATGAATTAGAATACCATCTAAAAGATAATATATTCAGTAATTCAATACATAAAATGAAACACATATATTATATAGAGTTATTACAAACAGAGTGATCTATTTCAACTGCTTATTTCTGTAATTGTTGATGATTATGCTTAAGCCAATGAAAACCCAAAATTCATTATCTCAGATGATTAGAATTTTATAGAAGACCAACTGCAAAAATGATTTTTAACTCATAAATGTTGGCCAAATGAAAAGTATGTGCAATAAATGCACTCAATACTTGCTTGGGGCTCCTTTTGAATGAATTACTGCATCAATGTGATGTGGCATGGAGGCGATCAGCCTGTGGCACTGCTAAGGTGTTATGGAAGCCGCAGCAGCCTTCAGCTCATCTTCTATTGTTGGGTCTGCTGTCTCTAATCTTCCTCTTGACAATAGATTCTTATGGGGATTAGGTCAGGTGAGTGTGCTGTCCAATCAAGCACAGTGATACTGTGGTTATTAAACCAGGTATTGGTACTTTTGGTAGTGTGGACAGGTGCCCATCATGGGCCCAAGGGCTGTGGGGTACTTGGTATAGGGCTTTAGCGGTCCTTCTTGGGATCACAGGGGTCGAGACCCGGCTCCGTGACTCTGGGTTCAGTGTTAAAGCGTTCTTTGGGAATATTTAAGGATAGGGTGGTTTAAAGGAAAAAGGTTGTAACGCCACCCATGGTTTGCGGCTATGGGTAGCCGCCGCTGCTGCAGAACCTCTGGGGACGATAGACAGGCAGCTTGGATGAAGTGGCTCCCCACAGGCAGAGCGGGTCCCCAGGACAGCAGGAATAAGGATTAATAGTCTCTCGTAGGCAGGTATTATCTCAGCACAATTACCTTGTTCAGTGGTCTTCACAGCCAGTTGCCGCGGAAATAACACAGTCTCACACAGTTCTGCAACTCTGTACCCGAGTTTACTCTCAGCAAGCTTCAAGTTCAACAGATCAAAAATGTTACACACTCTTGGATAAGCTCCGGCACGCTTAGTCTTAGGAGATGAGTAGCAATTATGAGATCCTCGGTGGTGTGCCTGCCTTCTGCCTTTCATTGGTCCTGCTCCTCAGCACTCCTTGAAGCGTTCTGTGTGCAGAGCCCAGACCCTGCAGTCTTGGGTATGAGTGGGTCGACTGGTACCTTGTCCCCGGACCCTTGTCCAGCTGCTTTCTCAGTGTATACGCCAGGTGTTTGTGCCACAGCTGCTATGAAGCTCGTACCCTCCAGTTCAATGCTTCGGGTATGAATCCCTGTGCCGTGTTCAGGTCCCGTCTCTGTTTCTGACTCACAACTCCTCCGGCCAGTATCACCAACTCCGGATTCGGGCGCACGGGCCAATTCAGCTTGCCAGTGCCCCTAGGGTTCTTTACTCTGGGTGCTCAGGGGCATACACAGCTCAAATCCTTTCTCAGCAGTTTTTCTGTTCTCTCTCTTTCTACTCAACTGTTCTGTGTCTTGCTCAAATTCTTCTTGTTTTCACCCACACTTCCTTCTCTACTCCTCTTGTCCCACTGGGCCCTCCCCTTGGGGTTTGTTCAGAGTCCCCTGGGTCCTAAGTGTGTGTGTTGAGGATCATTTACCCTACTATCCCCCATCTCCTGACTACTGGTGAACCACACTCTGGCTTGGGTGCAGTACCCCTCGTGGGTTCCTGACCGGTGGGGTGTCACACCCAGTCCTGCTGGAAAATGAAATTTTCATCTCCAAAAAGCTTGTCGGCAGAGGGAAGCATGAAATGCTCTGAAATTTCCTGGTGCTTGGCAACGCTGACTTTGGTCTTGATAAAACAGTGGTCCTACACCAGCAGATGACATGGCTCACCAAACTATCACTGATTATGAAAACTTTACACTACACCTCAAGCAGCTTGGTTTGTGTGCCTCTCCACTCTCCTTTAAACTCTGCAACCTTGATTTCCAAATGAAATGCAAAATTCACTTTCATCTGCAAAGAACACCTTGGAAGACTAAGCATCAGTACAGTTCTTGTTCTCCTGGCCCAAAGTAAGACACTTCTTGCGTTGTCTATTGGTCATGAGTGGCTTGACACAAGGAATGTGACAGTTGTAGCCCATGTCCTGGATATATCTACTGTATGTGTGGTGACTCATGAAGCACTCATACCAACAGCAGTCCACTCCTTGTGAATCTCCCTCAAATTTTTGAATGGCCTTTTCTTAACAATCCTTTCAAGGCTGCGGTTATCCCGGTTGCTAGTACACCTTTGACTACCACACTTTTTCCTTACAATCAACTTTCAATTAATATGCTTGGATACAGCACTCTGTGAACAGCAGCTTCTTTAGCAATGACCTTTTGTGTACCCATTTTGTTAAGTATGTCAATGACTGCCTCCTAGACATTTGTCAAGTCAGCAGTCTTCCCCATGATTTATAGCCTACTGAACAAGACTAAGGTACCATTTTATATGCTAGTAAGACTTTGCAGGTGTTTTGTGTTAATTATTCTAATTTTCTGACATAATGACTTTTGGGTTTTCATTGGCTGTAAGCCATAATAATCAACATTAACAGAAATAAACAAATGAAATAGATCACTCTGTTTGTAATGAATCTATATATTATATGTGTTTCACTTTTTGTATTGAATTACTGAAATAAATGATTTTATTATATTCTAATTTATTGAGAAACACTTGTATATATTCACCCTGCCTGTTACTCCTCATGTTCCCAGTGCAACCATGCATCTGAAAGGCCAGGTGGGAAGGGTAATTATTGCATTCAATTATATACTTCCTTTAATTTACTTTTAAGGTATTTTTTCTTTTTTCTTGTAAAGGCAGCTGGACTTTGTAGGTATCCTGCTGGCAAACCAACAACCACATCATATTTTTCCCATCTGTTGTAAAATGTACATTTTCACTTACATTGTAAAATGTTCAGCAGTCTTTTAAAAAGGCACAATTTAACACGGCTTAATAGCTGATAATGCAATTAGCTAGTAATTAAAGTTGGTTCCTGTTGTAGTAAGGGATAAATAATACATAAATATGATTGCCGTTTTTTAAAGTCTGCATTTTTCCCAACTATGCAATTATTAGCGTACCATGAATAAATATGTTGCTGCCGTATGCTCTCAGAAATTAATTATCATCTCTATACACAGGAAAAAAAATCCAAAGCTAGTTTTTAATGTTACAGAAGCTTAAGAGGCTAAAAGACCAGCACTGTATGTTGCTGTTGTGTTTTTTTTAATCAGGTTCAAATTGACTTTATGGGAAACTTTATTTTGCATGATTTCATTATATTCAATATTATCTTAATATCTTTATATTTTATTTAAATGCTCATATACTTTATTAGAGTGTGTTGAGTATAATTCGTTGTTGTCTTTGTGAGTTAGGGTGCCTTCACACTGTGGCGTAATCCGGTTCGGGGCTGTCCAGGATGACCCTGACAGCCGCGGACTGGATCAGCACACAAGACTGGAGGACTAATATGCCCTCCGGTCCGGTGTGCAGCCGCACGCAGTTTCCGCTGCTGATAAGTCAGGACTGCGGCGCTGCGGTCCTGACCTGTCAGCGGCTGCAGCTGCGTGCAGCTGCACACCGGCCCAGAGGGCATATTAGCCCTCCAGTCTTGTGTGCTGATCCAGTTTGCGGCTGTCAGGGTCATCCCGGACAGCCCCGGACCGGATCATGCCGCAGTGTGAAGCCACTCTAAGGCTGGGGTCACACACACAGATATCTGGGCAGATATTGTTCACAGATCTCTGGTTGAAGTGAAATCATTGATAAATTGATCCATTTTGTGGCCATATACAAATAGACCAATTTGTCCATGATTTCACTTCAACCAGAGATCTGTGAACAATATCTGCCCAGATATCTGTGTGTGTGACCCCAGCCTAAGACAGCTCAGAGATGTTTCCTCAAACTATCTATTAGGGCTTGCTGGAGGATGTGCTTTTTTATAGTTTGTTAATAGCAACAAGTTATTGACTACTGGCCTAAAGTGACTGTTTGCCAAATTAATCCCTTAAAAAGCCGTCCAAAACTAAATGTGAATTCATAATAAATATCTAATAAATGTTTTAACCTAGTTACTTTTCTATTATAGTTCAATTAAAAATTTATTACCATTCCTTCGCTACTGTAACTTTCTGTCTGCTTTTTTTTAACTTCTGATAACATTATGTCTGAGAATGGTGTTTCACTGGAAGATAAAACCAGTGATAGACTTTTTCCTGGCCCGCTCATTAAATCTTATGAATATTCACTCCTTCTCCCACCCATCTTCTGTGACCGCATCTGTGAGTGGTTGCAGGCAGACGGCTATGCACACGCCAAATCCTCTGTGCAAGTGTCTTGTCATTGGAAGAACTCAGTCTGCTGTTTGCTGCAAACCTTATATGAGCTGTATCTGGCAGTGAGTTCATCAGCGGTAATAGAAGGACCTCAATGTTGTCACCGCTCTACCAGCTGCGGCTCCCATGGTGCTGTCAGTGTGTTCTGGAGTCGTTGTGAGCAGTCATGCCTTCTGAAACTGTACACCAAAACCTCTAATTGTAGAAGAGCCTAGGATCGTCGTAGAATGTTGTGTGGATTACCGGTCCTTTGTAACTGTAAGGATACTTTGGGGGGTTTATAAATTGGTGAAAGGTGGTGTCTGTGTTTTTATGTGAAATAAAACTTCTTCCTGTCTATTTTTTACATACATGATTAGTAATGGGGGTGTCTCATAGACACTTCTTCATTACTAATCCAGGCCTTGAAGACATCTGTGATTTTTGACAAATCACTAGAAATATGAGACAAAAATGCGCATAGGGTGTTATCTCTTAGCAGAGAGGGGCAGATGCCCTATGAGAATTGCTCACCTGGTCTGGTTGTGTAAGCCCACAACCAGTATATGCGATCGTACAGCTACTGCTGGATCCACACCTCCACGTGCACTGTGGCGAACAACTGGAAAACAGGATGAAGTGTCGGTGATCAGTGCTGCTGGAAGGAAAACCAGGACCCGAGAGGTCTAGTGCAATGATGTTTTATACCGATGCGTTTCGGAGCAGTCTCTGCTCCTTCTTCAGGCATTACCTGAAGGAGCAGAGGATGCTCCGAAACGCATTGGAATAAAACATCATTGCACCAGACTTCTCAGGTCCTGGTTTTCCTTCCAGCAGTGTGGATCACCAATACTTTGTCCTGTTTTGCTTTTGACAAATCACAACTGTCATCATCCCCATAGGTTACCCTGAATGCCACCACACCAGGGCAATCGGGAAGAGCAAAATAAAGTGCTAGATTTGGCTCATCTAATATGATGCATCAATTCTGGGGCAGCTGTGGACTGATACTGTTTGGCTGGGACAGGCCAGTGTTTCCCCTGCTTATCCTCTGTGACAGCATCTGGGATTGGTTGCAGTCAGATGGCTATATATGCCCTCACCCTCTGTGTCGGCATCTGTGATTGATTGCAGTCATTATGCTGTTTCCTGCAAACCTCATACTAGCAGTCTGGCTCCTATATTAAAGTATAGTGTAAAATAAATAAACAATTAACCAAAATGATGTGAGGATTCCCTTATTTGCTAACCAGCCAAGATAAAGATGTCAGCTTGGGGCTGACATGAGGCTGAGAAGGGGCCAATATTCATGGCTTTCCCCACCCTGATTATATCAGCCCACTGTTGTCTGCTTTAGCTGGGCTGATTATCAAAAATGGGGGGTAACCCACGTGTTGTTTTTTTTCCAATTATTTATTTATTTAAAATGTTGATTCACAGTGAATATTCATAAGGTTTAATGAGCGAGCCTGGAAACAGTCTGACAGCAGTCTTATCATCTTGCAAACACGGTATGTATAATTGTCCTGCTTTAATCTCCATTTTGCTTCCTTTTGCAGCTCCCTAGCCCTTATTACCACCTTTTTACAACACAAACGTTGGGTCCCCATTGACTTATATGGGGTTTGGTGCCAAGTTTGTGTCAAGTCAGGGTTCCAAACCAGACTTTTTTTAAAGTCAGGCTGAATCCAGTGAACATCTACAGGTTCACTCATCTCTAGTAATCAGTGTTTTACATTGCTGGCTAAAGAAATAAAAATATTACAAAGCTTCTCCCATACTTTTCAATGTTAAACATGTTCAGCACATACTGTAGATGGCACACTGATGCGTGTTTGTCACAGTCTCATAGACTTGTATTGGTTCTCGTGATCCATGCTGTCAGAAAAAAACTAATATATCCCTGTGTATTTTACATAAACATTCGTACATGTGAGCAATACTATAGGCTATACGTGTAGAATAACTGAAAAAAAAAACTATACCACGCGTACCAGAATCATGGACATATGAAGGGGGCCTAACAGGGTGCACTCTTGCCACTTTGTCATTTCTCTTTAGAGCCAGCAAGGGAGCCCAATGTTAGTGCGCATTAAAAGGAATATAGCATAGGGAGCTCATACTATGCTTTCAAACCACCCTTTAAGCCCTTTACGACCATTGATGTACCTATACATCTTGGGAGGGAAGTTGTTCCTGACCAATGATGTACAAATATGTCATGGTGATTTTGCGGGTACAGACGCTGTGCCCGCGCAATCTCCATTGGGTCTCTAGCAGCTTAACTCGCTAAATCCTTTGATTAATAGTGATCGCAGCGTGTAGGTGACTGGGAGAGTACTGCAGCACATCTTGCTACCTCTCATAAGAATCGGAACCCCCGTGATGTGATCACTATGACTTGTGTGTCATATAACGAAGATAAGCCTCGCACACCATGCAGACGCAGGGTACTGACACACTAGCGTGAAAGTCGGACGACTACAATGCATGATTTAATCACATTGCAGTCGGACCAATGTTATTCAATGTCTGAGAGCACATTGGCTTTGTTCTCATCTGGATAACAGTTGAGAAAAAAGTGGCAACATGCTGCAACAGTATGCAATTCACGTGCGAGACTTGCAATGCAAGTCTATGGGTCTAACAAAATCACGGATGACACACGGACAGCACAAGGACCATCTGAGTCGGAAGTGTTTTTTTCTCAGCTGAAACCCTCTGAAGCTCATAATAAGCTCAGATAAGGAGGTGTTACATAAGTACTCAGTAAGTACAAAGCTGCAGAAATCTGACAACTCTGAAGGAAGCTCCACAGATCCAACACAACATGGCATACAAGATCAATGTTGAAATGCTGATCGTCCGGGTCCAAGAGAGGCCAGAGTTGTGTGACCCTAGAGACCAAGGGTATGGAGACAGGAGGAAGGAGGATGCCTCCTGGACATACATCACCAAGCAACTTTTCCCCTGTTTTGACAACAGTTCGCAGGACGTCCAGATAAACCTTGGTAATATATCATTCTTCACAATTTGCTAATTCAACTGTAATTGGATTAGAGGGGTCAGTGTGTAATCAGTGCTGTATTTACAAATGTTAATCAATGGGTTTTTAAATTATGCAGTGGACATGATAGCTAAGGGGTGGAGAAGTTGCCATGACCAATACCACCGGAAGTTGAAAAATATGCCACCCGTGGCTCTGCAGCATCAAGGTAAAGGGTCTGCATATATTTTCAGCTCCTATCTTTCCTTGCACCTATGATGGACCTGAAACCATATGTATTGTTCTTTACAATATGTGGTCATGATAAGTTGGGATTTGTGAACACAAGGGTAGTCGTTGCTGTTATTTGTTCACACATAAAACTGACAATAACTTGAGGAACCTACCTGCGTCAGAGTCTGAGCCCCACATTGAGGAACCTGCTGAGTCTGGTGACAAGGGTGTGGGCCCTTCATTGTCCCATGAAGATCCTGTAGCATCATCTAGTGCTGCTGTCCCGGAGTCCTGTCATCTGAGGAGCCTTCACAGGGGCCACCGCTGATGTCTGTCCAACCCCAGCCACCAGGGGAGCAAGGGCAAAGCGCCAAAGCCACCTTGGCCAAAGCAGGTCTCCCCATCTCTCACTGGTGACACACCGTTCAAAGGTGTCAGAGACAATTGTCCTCCACAAACCTATGACGCGATGTGGACACGGGGTCTTGCAGTACCTTGCGAGGACTGTGAGTGATGATGGTGAGGAAGCCTTTGCATGCAGCTATTTGCGGGAGATACCGCGGCCACTGAGGCTGCATGCAAGGGATGCTATACAAATCATGCTAGATGCATGTGTGCCACCAAATCATCCACGATTGGTATTCAACATGCTGGTAGCAGTGGCAGAACTCTCCTGATAACTTACTTGACAGGACTGACACCCAGCACCCAGCAGGACCATCAGCCTCAGCATCCTCACAGGCCTCGCATAGTATTGGGAGACCTCCAAATCCTTGTCCACTGTGGCCCCCATTTCGTCAAAGGCTCAATTTGCAAAATAGCCTCCAGTCGGCCTCATGGCACCCGCCCAACTTGACAACCCAGAACATATGAGGTCCACACACAACCAAGCTGCTATGTTGTCGACCATGACACAATCACAGGACCATCAAGGTCTGCAAACTACGGCAGACAACACAGATTGGTACAGTGTACCACAGTATGGGGCAGCGTGTCATCAACCAAGGCAGCTGGACCAGGGTGGACATATTGCTGTGCAGACGGGTGATTTTGAGCGCATGACACAAAGTGTGAGCCAGGCTACAGAAGTAGCTATAGACAGACAACAGCAGGATACCATGGGCACACTTTGCCACAAAATAGGCAAACATATGGTGGAAATAGGGTGTTACGAGAAGACCTTCACCTGGCTCTAGATTTGGTAAATGTGCATGGTAGCCAGGGATGTGTACAAGGCCCACACACAAACAGCGACCAGACAACCTAGACCAACATGTAGAGGTGTTTTTTGTTAGTGTACTCTTTTTAACCAGTTCATCAACACATACTGTGTCTGTACTTTTTGTTTAATTTTTTCCATACAAACAAATGAGACATATGAGCCAAATATGCTTTTTTGTGCTGTTTTAAGTTTCCTCATTAACATGAGTTCAAAAAGCCAAAAATGCTTCTGTTTTTTCTTTTACCGTAACAGATAAGTAACAAACAATAATTTTAACAATGTACATGAAATGTTATGAGTCACACAATGCATGCTGTACCGTTTACAGAGCCAACATCAATCCAGCTATATTGATGATGTGGTTATGAACCAAACATTTACGGCCCAGTGAGAAAGTCAGCCTGCCAGGGGACTGACCCTTCGGGTGAAACAAAATAATCTGCAAATTGTTCATGCACGCGGAGGGCAGATGGCTCATGCCTTTGCCGTGGAACCAATACTTCAGGCGGGTACCAGGCGGTTGACTGAGGGACACATGTGGATTTGTCATTAGGCCGATTATGCAAGTGAGTGAAATTATGCAAGTTGACACAGGCTTTAATGACCGAATCAACATGTCTCTCACTCAGTTGAATGGGTGATATCAGTATGCGCCATTTGGCAGTTAGAATCCCAAATGTGCACGCCATCATTCTTCTGGCATGTGTTAATCGAAAGTTATATTTCAGGAGGTTGAGACTGAAGGAGTTCTTTGATGATAAAGAGAACTCGAGGCCTCTAAGCAGCCAAACACAAATTCAACAAAGGAAAAAGAAAACCTCTGACTGGACACCTGACCCTGGTCCGCAACACCAGTTTGGACCAATATATTGAGTCATTCAGACATTTGGTACAATCCACAATATTAGATAAGAAAACAACAGAAATATCTAATATTACTGTGCAAGAGAGAAGGGCAATTTACAGCCTGAAGAATAACAGGGAGATCACTATTAAGCCTGCAGACAAAGGTGGGGCTATTGTTCTCCTGGATACAAAGGACTACGTCAAAGAAGCACACAGACAGCTGATGGATTTACAATACTACACCAAACTGGACAAGGACCCAACTCCAAAATATATGAGGGAGTTGAGAAGACTCATCAAATGTTTAGGTACAGATTCCACAAACCTTCTGGACTTAATTCCTGAGGATCCAAGGATGGAAGTTTTCTCTATGCTTCCCAAGATTCATAAACCAGGTAACCCAGGGAGGCCGATCATCTCAGGGGTGGGAACACTCACTGAAAGAATCTCTGGGTGGGTGGAAAATGTCCTTAAACCGCTGGTAAGGAGGACAGACAGCTATATACAGGACACAACAGACCTTCTAAATAAGCTCTCTACAATAGGTCCCCTCCCCGAGAGTACCATCTTAGCCACCATGGATGTGGAGTCCTTATATACTAACATCCCACACGAAGATGGACTTACTGCCTGCCGACTGTTTCTTGAAGCCAATGGGATCCCTTCTGAGTCAGTTCTAAAGCTCACCAGATTTATCCTCACCCACAACATTTTCTCTTTTGGTGAAGAACTGTATTTACAACGCATCGGAACTGCCATGGGAAGCAAAATGGCCCCCCAGTATGCCAACCTCTTCATGGCTAAACTGGAAAATGACTTTTTAGCCTCCTGCCCCATCAAACCCTTGGCGTACTTCCGTTTCATTGATGACATCTTATTAATCTGGACTGAGACTGAACATGAACTTCTAAAATTCCATGACAAGTACAACCAATTTCATCCCACCATAAACCTGACACTGGACCACTCGAAAACAGAAATTTACTTTCTGGATACCACCTTAAAAATTCTAAATGGTTCATTCCAGACATCAGTATATCGGAAACCGATTGACCGTCCCACATACCTCAGATGGGACAGTTTCCACTCGAAACACATAAAAAAATCCATTGTCTACAGCCAGGCCCTCAGATATAACCGTATTTGCTCCAACCCAGTGGAAAGGGATGAACATTTAAACCAGCTAAAAAATACATTTTTAAACCAGGGCTACCACCCCACCTCCATTGAGGATCAGATCATTAAAGCCACAAGGATCCCTAGAAGTCAAGCACTCCAATACAGAGAAAAAGAAGAGAACCCACGTGTTCCCCTGGTGGTGACCTACAACCACAGCTTGAGGTACTAAGGAAAACTGCCAGGAAACTTCATCACATCCTACACAAGGATGACCGACTTAAAATATTATTCAAAGACCCTCCCTTGCTGTGCTACAGGCAGCCTCCCAATTTAAGAAACATCATGGTCCGAAGTTTGATGTCCTCGGATACACCAAAAGGAACATATCCATGCAATGTGAAGAGCTGCAAGCCTCTGCTCACATAGAGACCAGAGACAGGATACAGATCCCCAACACACAGCAGGATTATAAGATTCCTGGGACTTTCACATGCTCCTCTTCCAATGTGGTATATTTAATTATGTGCACCATTTGCCCAGAAGGGTCTTTCTATGTTGGTGAGACTGGACAGCGTCTAAGAGCAAGGATGAGGTCTATCGTCACACAATTACACACGAAAAAATCAACTTTCCAGTAGCGGAGCATTTTTCTGGCCAAGGAATAATATTGATAATATGAAGGTTTTAATTTTGAGAGGTAATTTCAAATCCCAAAAACATCAAAGAGTCTGTGAATCCAAGCTAATTAGAAGTTTCAATTGTATACAGAACGGACTGAACATCTCTGATGGTTTTACGGCTCATTACCACGTCTAAACAATGTTGTTCAAAGACATTGAAATCTTGGACACAGGTTTTCTTATAAATTAGATGTCCTAGAGACTTTATGACCACTGGGCCTGCCTGATTGAAGATGCTCTCCAAGGCAGCTTTGTTTATTTTGCCAACTATCCAGCCTTTGTATTGTTTATTTAGTCAAATGTCCAATCATTTTAGTTGTGATGCATATATTTTGAGTTTCATTCAATATCTTGTCATACCATGCCTGATGAAGAGACCTGAATCGTCTCGAAAGCTCGCCTTATAACATTATTTATTTTATTTTTGTTAGCCATTAAAAGGTATCACAACTGCAAGATTTATATCTTGTTTCTCACAGTGAGAGCAATCAACATTTAATCGAAAGTTAAACACACGCCACCTGTAGTCTAATGCATGTCTGGGTATGGGTGCATAACTTCCCACCTCAATTGGAATGCCTCATCAAAGACTAGCACAAAGGGGAGAGGGTCTCCTGAAGAGCCTGGGAGCTGTGTATATGGTGGTACATTGAGATTTTTATTAATAAGGCGTCTACCCAAAACAGAGTTATGGAAGTTATTGGCATCACCTGTTCGCCCATATGAACCCACATCCACCGCAATGAACTAGTAGCTGCTGTCGCCTAACGTCAGAAGCACAATAGAAAAATAATGCTTATAATTAATAAAAAGGGTCCCCGAATTGGGTGGCTTCTTGATCCTTATATGTTTTCCATCAAGCACACCAATGCAGTTGGGAAATTACAGGTTAGATGGAATCCATTCGCTATCATGTACCAATCGGCTTCTGTGGGTTCAGGAAGGACAATTGGCTGAAAACGATGCCACATTCAGCACAGGTGTTGTGCACTTTTGGCCAATGGTAGACTTGCCCAGTAGAAGCTCCACATGTAAGCCCGCAAAGGAAACACCAGTTGACAGGAATCTAAAAGCAAACACATGGAATTTACTAATACTACAAACTGGACAGGGCCAAAACCACACTAAACCCCAAAATTACAAATCCAATTAGAAAAAAAATTATATTAGGTCACATCAGGGACACAGACAGAAAATCATGACATGGTTAAGCAGTATGGGAGGTTGTAGTCCACATTTATCTATATCCTACTGACATGACACAACATAACAAACAAATAATACCAACCTCAGTGTCAAGAGAAGCCGTTCCTAAGTTGTAATACTTGGCTGCATTTGTGTATTTTGAAATGTGATTCCAAGCCCCAGAATCTCCAAGAGTTGGACAAATCTGGGTATGGTCATCCTGGTATAGATGACAGCGTAACTGACCATGACAGCCTCTGAAAATGTCCACAAGCAGGAGGAGCAGATGGACCCATATTCACCACCGCCGCCTCCTCGGATCTGACACAATTGGGTAGGGAGTCCCATAATGCTAGGAAATGACGCAATGAAATAACACCCGCTCAGTGGTGTTTAGGGTCAGGTTATTCTACAGTCTTTAGATAGCTGCACACGTAGAAAACACTGCATACTGAGCGGATAGTGGGTCAGCTCAATGCACACATATGTCAATGGAGTATTGGCTCCAAAGAGCCCTGATTGGCACACATCATTTATCTCACAATTGTCACACATTGTAGGCAATTTAAGGCTAATTACACAAAAAATTTGCATGAGTTCAGCGGATTGCACAAGAACACACACAGATTACACTCGGACAACACTCAGATATATGATACCGAAAAATTTCGGACACTCGCATAGCAGTTGGATGCAAAATGGAGCAATAATCGGATGTCACTCATATGACTCTCTTGGATGAGAATCGGACTGCATTTTTTCACGCCAATGTGTTTTCACTCTAAGTGTATCTACTGCAACTGAAGCACTGACATATAAACCATTGCAATGTTGTTGAATTGCAATGGATTATATCAGCAATCAGAACTATAAAAGGCAATGTCCCATATAGTGACTAAATATTTTTTTTTAAAGAAATATAAAAATAAAGAGCAAACAATATAAAAAATATAATACTGATAAATATGTAAACAAAAAAATAAAAAAGTTACCATATTTGTTAACGCTGCGTCCAGAATGACCCGTTGTAAAAAAAACTGTCAAACTGTAGCCCCTTCAGTGAACACTAAAAAAAAAGTTGCAAAAACATTATGCTGTTTCATCACACCGACAAAAAAAGTGGAAAAAATGCAATCATGTGAAAAAAATGGTATCACTGAAAATGTAATTTTGTCCTGCAAAAGACAATCCACCATATAGCTCTGTTAGAATTCACCAATGCAAAACCAATTTTTTTTTTCATAAAAAAGCTATATAAATGTTTTGTAGAAGAAATTTTATTGAAGAAATCTCCCTATGATAACAGTATAATTTTCAAAATTAAAAAAACTCTAAAAGCACTGTTCCAAATTATTACGCACAGTAGCGTTTGTAAACATTTGATATGTTTGACAGAACTGAAAATGCTCATTTGTTGAATTTGCAGCATTAACAGGTCAAATTCACTGAAATAAAAAGCTATTTAACTCCAAAACATCCTAACAGACCAAGTTACATGTTAACATAGGAACCCTTCTTAGATATCACCTTCACAATTCTAGCATCCATTGATATTGTGAGTTTCTGGAGAGTTTCTGCTTGTATTTCATTGGATGATGTCAGAATAGCCTCCCAGAGCTGCTGTTTTGATGTGAACTGCCTCCCACCCTCATAGATCTTTTGCTTGATTATACTCCTAAGGTTCTCTATAGGGTTGAGGTCAGGGGAAGATGGTGGCCACACCATGAGTTTATCTCCTTTTATGCCCATAGCAGCCAATGGCACAGAGGTATTCTTTGTAGCATGAGATGGTGCATTGACATGCATGAGGATGATTTTGCTCCGAAAGGCACGTTTTTGCTTTTTGTACCATGGAAGAAAGCTCTCAGTTGGAAACTCTATATACGTTGGAACCTTAAAGGGGCCTACCAGCTGTTTCCCAATGATTCCAGCCCAAAACATGACTTCTCCACCTCCTTGCTGACATCGCTGCCTTGTTGGGACATGGTGGCATGCACCAACCATACACTACTCTATTCATCTGGACCATCCAGGGTTGCTCGGCACTCATCAGTAAACAAGACTGCTTGAAAATTAGTCTTTATGTCTATCTGGACCCACTGCAACCGTTTCTGCTTGTGAGCAGCTGTTTAGGGGTGGCCGAATAGTAGGTTTATGCACCACAGCAAGCCTTTGAAGTATCTACACCTTGAGGTTCAAGGGACTCCAGAGGCACCAGCAGCTTCAAATATCTGTTTGTTGGTTTGTAAGGCCTTTTTGCAGCTGCTCTCTTAATCTGATGAACTTGCCTGGCAGAAACCTTCCTCATTCTGCCTTTATCTGCATGAACACATCTGTGCTCAGAATCAGCCACAAATCTCTTCACAATATGATGATCACACTTCAGTTTTCGTGCAATATCAAATGTTTTCATCCCTTGTCCAAGGCATTGCACTATTTGTTGCTTTTCGGCAGCAGAGACATCCTTTTTCTGTCCCATGTTACTTGAAAACTGTGGCTTGCGTAATATTGTGGAACACCCAATTTTCCTTTTATTGGGCTCACCTGCCAAATTAATTATCACAGATATTGAGATTGATTTCAATGATCCAAAGAACCCAGAGACACAATACCATCAATGGGTTTCATTGAAAAAAATTAAAAATAAAACCCTATGACACTTAAAACCAATTTGCATAATAATTTGGATCACAGTGTAAATCTGGTATCACTGTGTTTGTACTGACTTGAGTAATAAATACGCCTAATCACTTATACTGCAAGGTGAACAGCATAAAAGTAATACTAAAGCCAATTCTTCAACTGCTACTGATCTGTGTACTTTGCCTACCAGAGATTGCAGCAAGGCATGACTCACGTTTGTCCTGGGCTCTACTTTCAGCACTTACATTGATGATTACGTGTAAATCTCTATAAAAGTGATTTAGACAAAATTTAAACAGAAAATTGAGTCAAACAGTAACAAGTGAGAGGGGGCCACTCTGAACTCTCATCTGACCTGTGGTTCGTCGGTATGCATCTCTTTGCCTGTCTTTTTAGGCATTCGCAAAAGTTTGGTAAACCACAGTTTTGTGCACCTTTAAAGAGAAGGAAACTGCTGAACAGAGGCAAAACTGAGTCCAGAGAAAAATAATCAAGGAGGCAGGCATCCAGCTCACCTGGTTTAAGGAGTGCACAGATCCAATTCCACACAAGATCACTCCAAAGTATTAGCCCAGCACATCCAAAAAAGTAGCATAAAATTTCTTTATTCATTCAATCAAAAGGTAAACATAAGGCCATGGAAAATAAAACAAGATGTTACATATCATGGCATGGTCCCAGGAAGAATCACCAGGGTTTACGCATTTCGGACACATATTCCTTAATCATAACCTAAGATTCTGAACAAATGCCGATGTTAATAAACCCAAGAGGTATCCACCCTCCTCACATGTGATAGCAATTATAATTCAATACAATCCCTAAGTCCAGGAAAAAAAACATCAAATTTAAATGTCATAAACAATATTTGAAGAATTCAGGATAAGGTCAGTATGTTGTTTCTAAACCTTTTAGGCAAGTGGAATTAAACATATGGATCCAATAAGCTTCACAATTTAGAAAAGCCCATCTCCTATCATCACTTCCAGGTAAAACATTAAAGGCCCCATTACACGCTTCAATGTCTCAGCGATCCGACCAACGATCCGACCTGGCCGACATCGCTGGGACATCGTTTAATGATCGCTACTGAGGTGTCACACGTAGAGATATATTGAACGACGCAGCAACTATTCCGCGACAAGCAAACGATACTTTGGTCGCCTACGTGCTTCAATTCTGAGTAGGCGAAGTTGTAAACGAGATCGTTGGAAAGGTGTCACACACAACGATGTTGCAAGTTGAATGAACAACAGATTTATGGACAGGTTCATAAACCTACGATCAACGATCTAACGACTTTTCGTTGATCGTATCTACGTGTCACACGCAACTACATCGTTACGGCGTCGCAGCACCTCCCCAAAAGCCACAACGTACCAATGATATTGTTAACGATATCGTAGCATGTAACGGGGCATTAACTCATTCTCCACTGAAAAATTCAAATCCTCTCAAATCTCCCCTGTAAATATCTCAAAATATTTGATGAAACATTTCAGGGATTTGTGGTACCCTTTTTGATAGAATCCCTGATATGTTCAATAATGAATTGTCACAGTTTTCTGGTAGTAAATCCAATATATTTTTTCTCACAAATATTGCAAAAAATACAATACACAATGAATGTTATACCATAATTAATACATTTTCTTATTTCATGTTTTTTATTATTAACAGGCAAATTTACTTCATTTATTTTTTTATAGAAACTTACAAGCTCCACATTTGTCTACACTGCATCTAATAGAACCCGATGGAGTCAGCCAGTTTCTATTGAAAGAGCTAGATTTAATTCTATTTCTGATCAAACTAGGCTACAAAATATTAGATAGATTTGATGATTTTATAGCTGAAAAGACGCATCCCTTTTGAATAATTTCATTAAGATATTGATCACTCCTCAGAATAGGCAAATATTTATTAACAATTCCTTTTATTTGATTGCATTCTTTGCTAAAAGTTGTTACAAATACTCGCTTAGTAATCGGCTTATCATTATTTTTATTAGTATTAGGTACATTTGTGCTGCTACAATCTGTTTTCTCCAAATAAAATTTGTCGCTTTGTTAAATGACAAATCCTTTCCATGAACTGTTTCCCCAGAAGAAGGACCACATTTATTGGTAACCTTCTATAAGTCTAGTCTATAAGTCTAGTCTCTCGAGTACTTTCTTTCTGACAAAACATTTTGTAAATAGTTTATTTTGTTGTTTCTTTTCCAACATCTCGTCTTCCTTTTCTTTGCAGGATAGCTAAGTATCACATATATTTTTTCTTCTATTGTATAACCCTTCTTTTGCAGCAGGTTGGTAAAACTCTCCCCCCACAAGGTTTACTCATGTCTCAATTCCTGGTACTCTAATGGGCATGTAACACGCGTCAATATCGCGTGCACGATCACTGCTGCACGTGACGTTGTAGCGATATTGACGCGTGTGACATGCTCAATCAACCAGCGATAAATCGCTGGTTGATGGTCGCCAGGTTTTAGAACCTGTTCTAAAACCTGACGACGGTCACCCAGTGACACCGGGAGATGCGATCAGCCAGCTCCCAGCGCCTCTCAGGAAGCGCTGGGAGCTGGTATCCAGGGTAAACTGCGGGTAACTAGGCAGCGTGCGCTGCCTAGATACCCGATGTGTACCTTAGTTACCAGCCTTCTCTGCTCACCGGCTGGTATCTAAGGTACACAGCGGGTAAATAGGGACCCTAGTTACCCCCTGTGTACCTTAGATACCAGCCAGTGAGCGGAGAAGGCTGGTAACTAAGGTACACATCGGGTATCTAGGCAGCATACACTGCCAAGTTACCCGCAGTTTTCCCTGGATACCAGCCTGCAGACATCGTGGAAACGATATAGAAATAATTTCCACGATGTCGCTAGTAAAATGATCGCTGGTGAGTCTGCCTGTGTGACAGCTCACAAGCGATCATCCGTTAATGTCGTCAACGATCAGATCACTGACGACATTGACGCGTGTGACGGCCCCATAAGTTTGCAACACTTCCCTTTCATAGAAGTCCAACAGACGATCCAGGTATTAGCACTAGATTTCTCTCGTTCAATGTTAAAGGCCTCAATAGCCCTAGACTAAGGTTTCTTATATCGAAAGAAGTTAAAAATAATAAGGCAGACATTATATGTCTTCAGGAAGTGAAATTAACTAATGAAAACCAACCTACATTTGAGAACAAAAACTTCCCCAACATATTCATAGCCTTAAACGATAAAAAAAAGGCAGGAGTCTTTACCATCATCAAAAATACAATTTCCTTTCAGCTAGTTTCAGAATATATAGATCCAGATACTTGATTAACAATAAACTATATACCTATATACCCTAGTCAATGTACATGCCCCTAATGAGGCCCAGATTCGTTTCTTACATAGACTGGGCTCTCTAATCCATGAAATCAAAATGGGAGAGCTTCTCATAATGGGAGATTTTAACTTAAAGGGATCCTGTCACCCCCAAAACACCTCAAAACCTATTAAAAGCTGTCCCTACAGCATAGTAACACTTACCCTACACTCCTTTTACCTCCTAAAAGCACCAAGTGAAATAGGAGAAAAATGTTATTATAGTACCTCATTATGGATGATAATGAGTGACTATGCTATTCATAGTCACTCATCCAGGCTCTCCCACTGCATGAGATCACGCCTCCATAGGCATGATCTTGGAATCTTATTAAAATGCGCGCCTCCCCGCCGCTCTCCTGTGTCTCGGCCTGTAGTGGGGCTCGGTGACGCGATACGCGTCTTTCCGGCGCCGGGTGACGTATACACCCGCGCCGCTCTGTTAGCTTCAAAACGTGCACTGCGCATGCGCACGCGCATGCGCAGTGCGCGTTTTGAAGCTAACAGAGCGGCGCGGGTGTATACGTCACCCGGCGCCGGAAATGACGCGTATCGCGTCACCGAGCCCCACTACAGGCCAGCCGAGACACAGGAGAGCGGCGGGGAGGCGCGCATTTTAATCAGATTCCAAGATCACGCCTATGGAGGCGTGATATCATGCAGTGGGAGAGCCTGGATGAGTGACTATGAATAGCATAGTCACTCATTATCATCCATAATGAGGTACTATAATAACATTTTTCTCCTATTTCACTTGGTGCTTTTAGGAGGTAAAAGGAGTGTAGGGTAAGTGTTACTATGCTGTAGGGACAGCTTTTAATAGGTTTTGAGGTGTTTTGGGGGTGACAGGATCCCTTTAACTCCTGACGGTACAATGGACTCCACAGTCTCAAACTGCCACTTATATCCCACACTAAAAAAGTGGTTTCTTAGGCACGAACTATTGGATGTATTCGGATGCCTAAACACTTCCTACAAGGAGTGCACATTTTACTCTAATGTCCTCAATACTTTCTCCCGCATTCACCTAATTCTTACCGACGTTTTCACTATCTTAAAATTTGAAGATGTTAAAATAAATCCGAAAACATTCTCAGATCACTCGTCTCTAATTAGCTCAATCAATTTGGGCCTTCCCACCATTACATACTCTCTCTGGAGATGTAACTCTTACTTCAATCCCCCAATACAAGCAAGAAATTGAAATAGCCATTGAAAATTATTTCACTGAAAATGCCTCAAACCTCATGTGCCCTTTCTCTGTATGGAATGCCCATAAGGCGGTCATCAGAGGGATTCTTATTCAAATCTCTGCTAGACATAAAAAGCAGAAAAAACTTAAACTAGAAAGCATCCAAAATGAATTTAAATATTACGAATGTGGAGCCCACTGGGACGGGGTACTCGGTACCGGACCGGGGTACTGCAAGGGATATCATGGCGGTCTTGGTCCGGACTGTGTCCCGGGTTCCGCAATAAATGGGGGGATATTTACAGGGGAGTTTGTCGTGACACCACCCACGGGTTGTGATCAGTGAGGGGACCACCGCTGCTGCAGAACCTCCGGGGATGATGTTTGGCAGCTGGAGATGTAATGGCTCTCCGCGGGTAGAGCTTGATTCCCCGGGGCAGTAGTAGTAATAGTCTATAGATAGTGCTATGGAAATTGCTGGATAGGGGTAGTAGTAGAGATGATGATAGTTGGTGAGGGAGAGTACGACTTGAGTGCAAGGATCACACAGACTCACGGTTTTGTAGTTTTCCAAGGCTTTACTGCAGATGATATTTGGCAGAGTACTGTCCACGGAGTCTGTACCGGGGCCAGGTTGCTCCCACCCTGTCCGCGTCCTCAGCTTCCTACTCCTGCACCTTGTGTGTGGCCCTGCTGCTGCTTTAGCTGAGCTGCTGGCCCTGTTTCTCCTCACAGGTACCCACTTTGCTAGGCAACTTGAGCCTTTCCGTATGCTTCTGGCCCACCGTGTTGCTTTGCCGAGGTACAGTGTAGATATACAACCTCCACTATCCCGGTGTTTACTGTGCTGCATGTGTCAGTCACAGTTTTGGATCCGGTATCCGGTCTGTGCGCTCCTCCGGTGCGAGTTATGAGGTAAGAAGATGATGGGAAAAAAAGGTGTACCACGGTCCGCGCTGCTTAAGTCCAAAAATTCTCACATGGGAGTCAGAGTTTCACACCACGTGCGAGTGGTCGGTGGAGGTCCTGCAGCAGCTGAAGTACTGATGCTCTACCAACCGGTTGTGGGTAACACAACTGAATCAGATGAGTGGTTCCACAGCACCACCTTTGCAGCCTAAAGTGTCTCTAGTGATAGGGCACTATTGCACCTCTTGTCCTCCACCCCTCTTGGAGTTATGAGGTAACTCAGTCTCCCAGATGTGTTCTCCTGTTTCTCTTACTCATTCCCTCAGACCCTGGCTTGGCCTGGAAGTGGGTAGCAGGCTGTGGAGAGGCCTAAGGCATTTCGCATAAGTCATTGGTTTGAGGATGGTACGCTGTCGTGCGGATCTTCTTACAGCCGTTCATGTTGCAAAACTCCTGGAAAATCTCTGATTCAAAGGCTGGACCTTGATCTGCAAGGATTTGTTCCAGGTGGCCATGAGGTCTACAGAAATGTGTTTGAAATGCTCTTGCAGCTGTCTTAGCTGTCAGGTCCTTGATGGGTACCACCACTAAGAAGCGTGAGTAATGGTCCACGATGGTTAAGGCATAGACATAGCCTGACCGGCTTGGTGACAACTTGACGTGGTCTAACGCAACTAACTCAAGTGGTTGCTTGGTTACTATGGACTGGAGTGGGGCTTTCTACTGATCTTTTCTTCTGAGGTTGCACCGGCAATACTTTCTACACCAATCTTCAATTGACTTCCTCATGCCAACCCAGTAGAATCTCTCTCTTAAGAGCACTTACAACTTCTTCCATCCAAAATGACCTGCACCATCGTGGTAGGCTTCTAAGACCATTTTGATGTCTCTCTTGGGTATGATAATCTGCCAGACCAACTCCTGTGTTTTAGGGTTGGTGTGCCTTCTGCAGAGTTTCCCTTGATACAGGAACAACTTGCCTCTCTCTTTCCAGAGCTGTTGAGTCTCAGCTGGAGCGTTCTGGTTAGGGTACGCACCTTGTTGTGTAAGCAGTTCTTTCACTAGCTTCACAGCCGGGTCGCTATCCTGGGTGTCAGCCCATCCATGGTGTGCTAATGGGTTGAGACTTGCCTGCTGTTCTCTTTGGTAGATGCCGGGTTGATACTTTTCTACCTTAGAACGATGAAAGGCCGGTAGCTCAATTTCTTCCAACTCCTCCGGTTCCTCTTCCACGTCTTTCAGGTGTGGCATCCGGGATAAGGCATCTGCATTCCCGTTCTTGCGGCCTGCCCTATATTTGATGACAAAATTGTAATTAGACAGCCGGGCTATCCATTGCTGCTCCAACGCACCTAATTTTGCAGAGTCCAGGTGGGTCAACGGGTTGTTATCTGTATAGATGGTGAATTCTGCAGCTGCCAGGTAATGCTTGAAACATTCAGTTACAGCCAATAGTTCTAACTTGAAGGAGCTGTAATTCTCGGGGTTTCTTTACGTAGGCCGGAGTTTCCTGTTTGCAAAGGCAATAACTCTCACTTTGCCTCCTTGCTTCTGTGACAATACTGCTCCCAGTCCCACGTTGCTGGCATCCATGTACAGAATGAAGAGTTGATGGTAATCTGGGTATGCCAGGATCTCTTCTCCTGTTAATGCACTTTTTAACTTTTTGAAGGACTCTTCCCTCTCTTCACTCTACTGGAAAGGAGGATTACGGGTTGAAGACCTTTTTGACTGTCCTACCAGGATGTCTTGCAGGGGAGCTGCTAACTTCGTGAATCCTCTGATAAATCTTCTATAATAGCCTACCAGGCCCAGGAATTGCTTCACTTCTTTCACATTAGTGGGTCTTGGCCAATCCCTTATCACTGTGACTTTATCAGGATCCTGTGCTACTCCCTCTGAACTCACGACATGTCCCAGGTCCTTTCGCTTGAGAAGGTGGCACTTGGATGGCTTGATTTTCATGCCGTATCTGGATAAGGCTTCAAACACTTCTGCCAGGTCTTGAAGATGTTGCTCATACGTCTTGGAGTAGACTATGACGTCATCTAGGTACAGGAGTACAGTTTCAAAGTTCTTATGTCCTAGGCAGCTCTCCATCAGGCGTTGGAAGGTACCGGGTGCGTTGCAGAGTCCAAACGACATAAAATTGAACTCACAGAGGCCCATCAGCGTAGTAAACACTGTCTTCTCCTTGTTGGCCTCGGCCACAGGAATTTTCCAGTACCCACTAGTCAGATCAAGGGTAGAAAAGTAGTTAGCAGATTTTAATGCAGCTAATGACTCCTCAATCCTAGGTAACTGGTATGCGTCCTTATGTGTGTTGCGGTTGATCTGCCGATAATCTATGCACATTCTCATGGTCCCGTCTTTCTTTTTATCCAACACTAAAGGTGCTGCCCAGGGGCTACAACTGTCTCTTATTACCCCTGCAGTTTTCATCTCTTTCAGCATGTCTTTGGTGGTTTGGTAGTGAGCAGGTGGTAATGGTCTATACCTCTCTTTTATAGGCTGATGGTTACCTGTGGGTATAGTGTGCTGTACCCTTTTAATTTGCCCAAAGTCTAACGTGTGTTTGCTGAATATCTGCTCATATTCTTTTACTACCCGGTATACTCCATGCTTTTGATGGGAAGGTGTAGAACTGGTACCCACATGTAGCTTTTGGCACCAATCCTCCAGTTTTTCCCCTGAGCCGTTGTCATCCACCTGACTTGACGTGTCCAAGGACTAGACTGCCGTGATGGCATTATTATCAACCGTGAACAAATTTAGCCATGGTAGCATACTTTGGTAATGTGATCTCATCCTCCCCGCAATTTAGAAGGCGTAAAAGCACCCTTACCCGGTGTACCTCAACTACCCCTCTGGCTGTTAGTATAGTGTGTCTACTGTCTGAGTATATGGATTTTACCAGGGCTTGGTAGTCTTGCCCTTTAATGCCTATTGCAGCTCTACACCAGACCAACATTTCAGTTTTGGGAGGTATTACAATGGGTATTGGATCACTTACTCGTACACTGCCGATTCCACCTCCTGATATTTCTACCTGTTGTTTCAACATCAGGGCTTTTATTTCTTTGTGCAGAAGCCTCTGCTGTCCAGTTCTGGCAGTCTCGGCGATCTGCTGTAAGACAGTAATTTCCTCAGAAAAACACTTTTCAATTATGTTCATTCCTAATAACATTACTGGTTCACGATCTCGCCGGTCAACATCTACAATTATAATACCCTGGTTCTGCAATTCTACCCTTCCCCAAAACCCGAAAAGGTCCCCTCTTTCTAACCCAACCGTGGTATTAGTTGACCATTAAATACTCAAAATTTAAAATTTCAATTGTCCCAAAAGGGCCCTAAACCAACAAAGGGAAAATGAAGGGGAAAGCCATAAGCCATCCAACACCCAAGGGGAAAACCATTCCCCCACAATCTTCATATCAGGCTAAAGGGCCTTAAATTTACCCCCTGGGGAATTCCTCCGCCCAGGGGGCCTCGGTTTTAAAACCATTCCCCAAAAAATGACCTTTTTTACAACATGGGAAATTGGGGTTTTCCATTTCCCTTTTTTTAACGGGCCGGGTTGTCCCTCGTCCCTTTACCTCCTCCTCAAACCACGGGGCCCTCCTCCTTGCTGGTTCCCAACCCCCAAAATTTGGGTGCACTTTAAAATCCTCACACCCTTTAGACCCTTTTCCCCTAAACAACATATCCCGTCAGGGGACTAGCTTTTGGGGTTACCTCATTAGAGATAGGGTCTCCCTTTTTCAACAGCAATCTCTGACCTGGCAGACTTTTGTTTAACTCCATTCTGGGGGGCTGCTGTCCCCTTATTAAATTTAACCTGGGGCCCTCACCTTTCCGGAACAGATGGCTCCTGTCTTTTTTTAAATCAGCAAATGTCCCCTTTCAGGATTCTGGATAAACCTCCCAAATTTAAAGCCCCTGTGAGAAAGGGGGAAAAGGGTCTCTATAAAATGGCCCCAATTTCATTTTTCACTCCCGGGGGAAGGCAGGTTCTGGGTAGTTTAATGCTTTTAAGCACTTTCCCCAAGTTTAAGGCATATCTCCCGGCACTCTCCTTTTTCTTTTTCCCGCATCCCCAAAAAACCCCCATTTTTTTCCCGGGGGTCAAACACTAGATTCAAAAGCTGCTTTTTTTCCCGGGTACAAGAATGGGTCCCAAACCCTTCCTTTAAACTGTGTCCCCCCCAGGGTCCCCATTACCACTTTTGTAATTCCCTTAACCGGCCCCAATTAAAACATTTCCAAAAAACCTGGGATTCAATTTCCCCGGGGGAAAAATCAAAACAAATACCCTTTTATCTGGGGAATAAAAAATCATTAAGGGGGGGGAGGGTCACCAATTTGGGGGAGCCACAAATTTCTCCCGGGTTTTATGGGATCAGGAAAAACCCTGATAGGGGCTGCCCTTTGCGCCGCTGCACTGCCGGGGGCTCCTCTATTATCCATTTTCCGGATTTTTTTTCCCCTCTCCGGGCCCGCCCCCCAAAACCCCGGATTTTCCCCCGGGGTGACATTCGTCCCCCCTTTGTTAAGGGCCGCCCCCTGTCCTTTCCCCCTTTTCCCTCCAATGGGCAACAAAATTCCGCTGTGCACCAGGGGTTCTCCCC
>JARQOC010000004.1:504934316-504946816 GCA_033576535.1 Allobates femoralis
CTGTATGTCCTGACAATGGAACATCTGGCAGTGGCTCTCAGGAACGATCCTGGGGTACATGGTCTTCGCTCCCTCAAAAGGGAACATAAATTAGCACTATTTGCGGACGATCTGCTATTATATATCACGAAACCGAACGTCAGTTTACCTAATATCCTTACAATTCTTCAGTTGTTTGGCAAATTAAGCAATTTCAAAATGAATTCCACCAAATCTGAGATGTTAAATGTTTCCCTGCCTCGAGACATGGTTGTAGCCCTGAAGGCCTCGTTTCCGTTTATATGGAAATCGGACTGCCTCAACTACCTCGGCATTAAGTTGCCCTCTGATCCCGCACACCTATTCAGTACTAACTATCATGGTCTCCTGAGAGTGGTGGATGCCGACCTACACAGATGGAACAAACTTCACCTGTCATGGTTAGGTAGGGTCAACACAGTCCGAATGGATCTCCTTCCACGTCTGCTATTCTACTTTCAGGCATTGCCTATACTTTTGCCCGCTTCTTTCTTCTCCAGACTCAAAAGTGCTATTATTAAGTTTATTTGGTCCCATAACAGATCGAGACTCTCTCACTCCATTCTCACTAGAAGTGTGGAGAGGGGAGGAGTGGGCCTACCAGATTTCCAGAAATACCATCACGCAGCCTTGAGCGCGTGTGTATTAGATCTGTTTCATTCATCTAGGGGGAAGAGTTGGGTAGACGTGGAAATGTGTAGTTGCGCCTCCAATCCCCTGGCCAAGATTTGGACACTCAGATCCTCGGACGATAAATCCTTGCCCTTTATAACGTATAATCTTAAATTGTTTATGGTCCAAGCTCGACTATTATACGGACTGACATCTGTCCCAGGACCACTGACCCCGATATTCTACAATCGTGACCTGACTCTTGACCGCGGTCGCACTAGGTTCCTCCATGCACATAGAGACTCCTACCCAACATTGTCCTGCTTCACGACTTCATTAGGGATTCGACCCCTCCAGAGTCTCTTCCCGGCCTCCCAGATCCCACGGGATGCCTGGTTCCAAATGAGCATGCTTCGCAGCTATATCTCAACATTACCTCATTCATGTATATTTCGGGACCTACTCCCGTTCGAGGAGCTGTGTGTGGAGAGCCGCCCTCCTCATCGCCCTGTCTCATCGGTTTACAAATTGCTCCAAGAACTATCCATTCTAATACAGGGGGGCACACCTCCATTTATTTACAAGTGGGAGCGAGATCTCAACAGATCATTCACAGCTTCTGAGGTGGGGACTCTCCTCCTCTGCACGCGCAGCTCGTCTATATATGCAGTGTCCCAGGAGAGGAATTACAGGGTGGTGGCGAGATGGTACAGGTGCCCTGCGGAGATCCATAGGATATTCCCCTCGGTATCGGCGTCATGCTGGAGATGCTCGGCTGCAGGAGGAACTTATTTGCATGTTTGGTGGTCCTGTCCCGCTATTCAGGTATTTTGGCAACAAGTCTTTGCATTGTATACTGCAGTGTGTGGTCAACCGCTCTTCCCGTCTCCGGAACTGGCCCTTCTAAATTTACCACAAGGTTCTGTCTCGTCCTTCAAGAAGGGGCTGTTACGTCATTTTTTGACGGCAGCTAGGAGACTTATACCAAGATACTGGAAACAGATCAGATGCCCCTCCAAGGAAGAACTGGTGACAGAGGTTAGTGATATTTGTAGGATGGAGGACCTGTTACACCAATCTAGCTCCACGACCCAGGATACTGACAGATTTTTCCGGACCTGGTCGTCATGGCTTATGTTTAGGGAATCCCCTGCTCTTGCCTCATGGCTTGCGGCATAATCCTTGACCTACAGATATCGGCTATCCCCCGGGCGTCCCCTATCCTGACCCCTTATCGTGAACCCCCTGCTCCATTTTGTCTTTCTCCTCCTTCTGCTACTTTATACCCCCTCTAGGGTCCTTATATCCCACTATTCTCCCCTCTCTTCTCTCTTTCTCTTTATCCTTACTTGACCTCCTTTTCCTCTTTTTTTACCTTTTTGAGTATGCTTAATTGCCTCTATTCGGTTTATCGCGTGGATTTTAGGTATGTTCCGGAAACCAGCTTATGAAGAATTGGGACTAATAATGTTCTGGACTCACTACCACCACAGGAACTTATACGGCTTTGTTTCCATGATCTTACATGTTACTCCTGTCAGGTCATATTTTTCTTTTGCCTCCACAGCGATGTTCAATATGCTGTGCATTATGTTGATGCACTATGCTTCAAATTGTTGTGTTATGTTGTTTCATACTTTAATAAAAACAGATTTACCAAGAAAAAAAAGCAGAAATTCAGCACACGGAAGTAGAACTTGGGCCGGACTACCATCGGGAATAATAAATCTTGTGATAAAAGTTATAATAAATTATTCTGATCTTATTTCTACACATTTCAGGTGGCACGTGGTGCATCTGTGATTTTCTGAAGAAGGGGCTATATAGGGCACTGGCCACCGCAGGAATGACAGGAGGACAACTGGAATCTAATATATAAAGCTGAATGTGTGTGTGTGTATATGTATGTATATCCGGGATTGGCATCTACACCATCGCAACTACAGCTGGTGACAGTCACACATCTGGACCCCGTGAGTGTCATAGGCTATGTTGTGAGGCGAAATTTTAACCCTGCGTGTTCCAGTTCACCAAACAATTTTGCCCCCATCTACATAATGGGGAAAAAGTGAATGGAAAAGTGTTGGAGGAAGAACGACAGCTGTCAGCTATAGCCACAAAATTTTGCACAGTCACACATCTGGACCCCGGGAGCGTCATAGGCTATGTTGTGAGGTGAAATTTTAACCCCGCGCATTCCAATTCACCAAACAATTTTGCCCCTATCTACATAATGGGGAAAAAGTGACAGTTACCAGTTGACAGTTGTGAATGAGAGTCTTTGGCGCTATCATTAAGCCCCTAACAGCACATACCAGCATATAGTCACTAAGGTGGGGCTCCAACATGAGATATTCACCACGCACGGGGACATGTATGCACACCACACGCACACAAAGAGTAACAGCAAGTCTATAGTCGCTAAAGTGCAGCCCCAACATTGGATACTCACCACGCACCCGAACAAACACACACACCACATAGAGACACACACAACACAGAGACACACCCCCCAAGGGAGGCACACACACCCTATAGCGACACATGCACTCACCCCACAGGGACACACACACACCACAAAGAGACACACACAACAGACACACACACCACAAAGACCCCCCACAAGGACACACACACATAGCCACCCTATAGGGACACATGCACTCACCCCCACAGGGACACACCACAAAGAGACACACACACACCACACAGACCCTGCCCACAGGGACACACACACATACACACCCTATAGGGACGCATGCACTCAAGGCACAGGGACACACACCGCAAAGAGACACACACAACACAGAGACAAACACACCCCACACAGACACCCCCACCCCACAGGGACACACACACATACACACCCTATAGGGACACATGCACTCACCCCACAGGGACACACACTCCACAAAGAGACACACACAGCAAGATACACACACCACATAGACCCCCCCACAGGGACACACACATACACTCCCTATAGGGACACATGCACTCACCCCACAGGGACACACACACACACCACAAAGAGATACACACAACAGAGACACACACCACACAGAAACCCCCCACAGGGACACACACATATACACACCCCAGGGACACACACACCACACAGACAGACACAGATGTGCACAAATCACCTCACACATACGTGTGCTATCTTTAATTTCCAAACATAAACATCTGATTAAAAACAGCCAATGTGCAACACATGTGCCATATAGGGAATTAAGGCAGATGTCAGTCACATGAGCTGTCTATTATGTGTATGTGGGAGGTAACATATACTGCCCGGCCAGGGGGAGGGTTTACTATTGGCTGGAGATTTATTAGGCTGCCTATAGCAATCAATCACAGCTCAGGTACTATTTTCCTACAGGTCATTAATATGACATATTCAAATTCTATTTTGTTATAGCTAACATCAGTTATTTATTAACCCGGGTGTAGCCGGGTACTACAGCTAGTATGCACTAAAAATGAAATGTGAGCTCCAATGGAGATGGTGTTGCAAATGAATGTAAAGCGCTATATAAATGAATACATATTATCAGTTTTAGTACTATGAATATTATGACATTAAATAGTGATTGCATATAGCCATACTATGGTGTTTCATTAGTGCAAACAGCTATAAAATCAGGGATGTGAACCATATAATGGCCATATTTTATTTTTTTTATATGTATACAGTACAGACCGGGGGTTTGGACACACCTTCTCATTCAGGGATTTTTCTGTGTTTTCATTACTATGAAAATTGTAGATTCACACTGAAGGCATCAAAACTATGAATTAACACATGTGGAGTTATATACTTAACAAAAAAGTGTGAAACAACTGAAAATATGTCTTGTATTCTGGGTTCTTCGGAGTGGCCGCCTTTTGCTTTGGTTGCTGCTTTGCACACTCTTGGCATTCTCTTGATGAGCTTCAAAGCAGCAAAGCACCCCCACACCATCACACCTCCTTCTCCATGCTTCACGGTGGGAACCAGGCGTGTAAAGTCCATCCGTTCACCTTTTCTGCGTCGCATAAACACATGGAGGTTGGAACCAAAGATCTCAAATTTGGACTCATCAGACCAAAGCACAATTTTTCATTGATCTAATGTCCATGCCTTGTGTTCTTTAGCCCAAACAAGTCTCTTCTTCTTGTTGCCTGTCCTTAGCAGGGGTTTCCTAGTGCGTGGCATTGACCTGGTCTCTGACCTGAGCTGCTGTTAACCTGTAATTTCTGAGGCTGGAGACTCAGATGAACTTATCCTCCGCAGCTGAGATGACTCTTGGTCTTCCTTTCCTGGGGCGGTCCTCATGTGAGCCAGTTTCTTTGTAGCACTTCATGGTTTTTGCAACTGCACTTGGGGACACTTACAAAGTTTCCCAATTTTTCAGACTGACTGACCTTAATTTCTTAAAGTAATGATGGCCACTCGTTTTTCTTATCTTAGAATTTGTATTATGGCAAGAAAAAAGCAGCTAACAGTCTATTCAGTAGGACTATCAGCTGTGTATCCACCAGACTTCTGCCTGTCCTTAGCAGTGGTTTCCTAGCAGCTATATTACCTTGAAGTCCTGCTGCACAAAGTCTCCTCTTAACAGTTGTTGTAGAGATCTGTCTGCTGCTAGAACTCTGTGTGGCATTGACCTGGTCTCTAATCTGAGCTGCTGTTAACCTGAGATTTCTGAGGCTGGTGACTCGGATGAACTTATCCTCAGCAGCAGATGTGACTCTTGGTCTTCCTTTCCTGGGACAGTTCTCATATGAGCCAGTTTCTTTGTAGCAATTGATGGTTTTTGTAACTGCACTTGGTGACATTTTCAAAGCTTTCCCAATTTTACGGACTGACTGACCTTCATTTCTTAAAGTAATGATTGCCACTCCTTTTTCTTTACTTAGCTGCTTTTTTCTTGCCATAATACAAATTCTAACAGTCTATTCAGGACTATCAGCTGTGTATCCATCAGACTTCTGCACAACACAACTGATGGTCCCAACCCCATTTATAAAGCAAGAAATACCACTTATTAAACCTGACAAGGCACACCTGTGAAGTGAAAGCCATTTCCATTGACTACCTCTTGAAGCTCATCAAGAAAATGCCAAGAGTGTGCAAAGCAGTAATCACAGCAAAAGGTGGCTACTTTAAAGAACCTAGAATATAAAACATATTTTCAGTTGATTCACACTTTTTTAAGTATATAATTCCACATGTGTTGATTCATAGTTTTGATGCCTTCAGTGTGAATCTACAATTTTCATAGTCATGAAAATACAGAAAACTCTTTGAATGAGAAGGTGTGTCCGAACTTTTGGTCTGTACTGTGTATGTACATGATTGTAATATATATATATATAGATATATATATATATATATATATATATATATATATATACAGTATATAGATTAAAGAAAAAAAACAGGCAGCAAGGTGAAAAAGTGGATACTTTATTGATCCATGGCAACGTTTCAATGATTCCCCGTCTTTATCAAGCTTGAACCGTTGAAACGTTGCCGTGGATCAGTAAAGTATCCACTTTTTCACCGTGATTTTGGGAGTGCTGCCTGTTTTTTTCATATCTATTTGATGAGGAGGGTTTTTTTAACACTGCCCTGACAGGTTTTGAACCTGTGGTTTATGTTGGTAGCGCTGCCCAGTTTTTTCTCTCTCTCTCTCTTTCTATCTATATATAGATGTATATATACAGTTGAAACCAGAAGTTAACATACACTATATAAAAAGACATAAAATCAGAATAAACCTTTCCTGTGGATTACAGGAAATTCACTCATCTTTCCTGGCTGTCTCTCTTCACAAGAGAGGTATATGAATCTATCACTTCAATTCACTCATCTTTCCTGGCTGTCTCTCTTCACAAGAGAGGTATATGAATCTATCACTTCAATTCACTCATCTTTCCAGGCTGTCTCTCTTCACAAGAGAGGTATATGAATCTATCACTTCAATCAACAATATACTTGTCTTTTAATAATGTAATATACTGAAATCATCTTACTGTGTGTGATGTGGGATGTTCAGAGGTCATCTTTGGTTCAGAAGTGTTTATGACCCAGGATGTCCAGAAACTCTTGTTTATTTGTCTTGCATTTATTACCTTCTGCTGTGCTAAGTTTCTTTGATTGACTAACAAGTGTAATAGACCCAAATCTAAGTAGAAACTCACTATATAAGTAGAGCCACCTAAAGGGGTGCAATCATGCCAACTGCATAAGTGCCAACTGTAGAAGTGCAGTTACACCGGGCAGTTAAACGGGGCAGGAAATGGGTAAGTTATGCAAGACAAACAAACAGATATTCAATTTGTTCACTTGTACTGCAATTACGTATTCACTATGTAAACCCCAGACTACTCATCACTACTGACCTCTCACCCACCACTACAGCTCTTCTTCCAGCTGCATCTGACCCACGCTACCCCCATCCCCTGCTCATTCCCATCCTTTTCCACTTCCTGCTACCCCCGCTCATCCCTCCACCCAGCAACAAATTACTTCTCTCACCCTCCATCCTACCTAACCACCTCACCCACTCCTCTGAACTATTCATGCACTTTCAATCCTCCATCTCCAATCAGGCACGGCCACCACGTAAACTCTCATGCTCCCACCTGGTAACCCTCTCCCTGCTCCTCCTACTCGCTGGCGACATTTCCCCTATTCCCGGCCCCCCCGCCACATCCCCACAGTCACCTACATCCCACCCCCACGTCCCATCACCAACTCTCATAACCCCACCATCACCCATCCTCGCAACCTGACCAACCTTAGACCCATCCCCCCAGCCCCTGCTCCTCTAATCTCCCTGCCAGGCGCATTCTGGAATGCCCTCTCAGTCTGTAATAAGCTCACAGACATCCATAAACTCTTTATTTCTAATAAACTCTCATTCCTTGGCATCACAGAGACCTGGCTCACCCCCTCAGATACAGCCTCCCCTGCTGCACTATCCTACAGCGGATTCAATCTTTCCCACACACCCCGCCCAATCATGGCGGAGGTGTCGGCATACTCCTATCCGACACCTGCTCCTTCGCCCCTATTCCATTACCCCCCTCTGTTACTCTCCCATCTTTCGAAGCCCACTCTGTCCGCATCTTCTCCCCTGTAACCTCCAGCTAGCCATCATCTACCGCCCCCCTGGATCCATCCCCACCTTCCTCGACCACTTTACCACCTGGCTACTTCATTTCCTCTCTACTGACATCCCCACCATCATTATGGGCGATTTCAATATCCCCATTGACACTGCCCACCAAACCGCCTCTCAACTTCTTTCCCTGACCTCCTCCTTCGGGCTGTCCCAATGGTCCTTCTCTGCCACCCACAAAGATGGCCACACGCTGGATTTCATCTTTAGCCGTCTTTGCTCCCTTAATAATCTCACAAACTCAACCCTCACCCTGTCTGACCACAATCTGCTGACCTTCTCCTCCCTCACCTCCCCTACTACATCACCTCCTCTCCGCAAACTTGATCATCCCCGCAGAAACCTAAAACACATTGATCTACATGCACTCTCAGAATCCCTTCTCCCTCTCGCCAACATAACATCTATACGTGACACAGACACTGCCACCACCCTCTACAACACCACATTAACCAAGGCGCTCGACCTAGCAGCCCACCTTACACACCAAGCTCCACGCACTAATAGGCAACCCTGGCACACCACCCTCACTAAAGACCTGAGACGGGCATCCAGGATCGCCGAGAGGCGATGGATAAAAATCACGTTCCACTGAGCATTTTGCAAATTTCAAACAGTCCCTCATCGCCTTCAAGACTGCACTTGCCACCGCCAAACAAACCTTCTTCTTATCCCTAATAACCTCCCAGTCCCACAATCCCAAGCAACTTTTCAAAACCTTCAATTCCTTACTCCTCCCACCTGCTCCCCCTCCCTCTCCCCTTATCTCTGCAGAGGACTTTGCCTCCTTCTTCAAAGAAAAGATTGACAGAATCAGAGACAGCTTTGATCCACTGTTCCCACAGCCTCCCCTTTCACCTATACTGCCCTCTACTTCCATCAACTGCTTCCCCCCTATAACTGAAGACCAGCTCTCCTCCCTCCTGTCAAAATCACACCTCACCACCAGCGCCCATGACCCGCTCCCATCCCACCTCATTCCCAACCTCACCTCCGTTATTATTCCAGCCCTAACTCATCTTTTCAACCTATCACTCACCACCGGAACTTCCCCTCAGCCTTCAAACACGCCTTGATCACACCCATCCTTAAAAAACCCTCCCTCGATCCCACAACTGTCTCCAACTACCGCCCTATATTTCTCCTCCCTTTTGCCTCTAAACTACTTGAACAGCATGTCCACTCTGAGCTGTCCTCTCACCTCTCCTCTTGCTACCTCTTTGACCGCCTGCAATCTGGCTTCCGACCCCTCCACTCCACTGAAACAGCCCTGACCAAAGTCACAAATGACCTACTGACTGCCAAAAACAAGCGCCACTACTCTGTTCTCCTCCTCCTCGACCTGTCAGCCGCCTTCGACACTGTTGACCACTCCCTTCTACTACAGATCCTGGAATCTCTTGGCATCACGGACCTTGCCCTCTCTTGGATCTCCTCATACTTAACGGACCGCACCTTCAGCGTCACCCACTCCCACACATCCTCCTCGCCCTACCCCCTATCTGTCGGGGTCCCCCAGGGATCGGTTCTTGGACCATTACTGTTCTCAATCTACACTCTCAGCCTAGGGCAACTCATTGAGTCCCATGGCCTCCAATATCACCTCTACGCCGACAACACCCAAATCTACCTGTCTGGTCCTGACATCGCCTCCCTTCTATCCAAAATTCCACACTGCCTGTCCGCCATCTCATCCTTCTTCTCTGCTCGCTTCCTTAAGCTGAACATGGACAAAACCGAGTTCATAGTCTTCCCGCCAAGACGCTCCCCCTCACTACCTGACCTATCCATGGTCGTCAGTTCCCCATGCCAAGTGCCTCGGGGTTATCCTTGACTCTTCCCTCTCCTTCAAGCCCCACATCCAGGCCCTCGCCACCTCCTGCCGACTCCAGCTCACAAACATCTATAGGATTCGCTCTTTCCTTGACCACGACACTACTAAAACCCTGATTCATGCTCTCATCATCTCCCGCCTTGATTACTGCAACCTCCTGCTCACCGGCCTCCCCAATACCTCCCTTGCACCTCTCCAATCTATCTTGAACTCCGCTGCCTGCCTAATACATCTGTCTCCCCGCTACTCCCCTGTCTCCCCCCTCTGCCAAGCCCTTCACTGGCTCCCTACTTCCCAGAGATCCCGGTTTAAAACATTAACCATGACATACAAAGCCATTCACAACCTGTCCCCTCCATACATCTCTGACATGGTCTCCCGATACCTACCCTCACGCAACCTGCAATCCTCCCAAGAGCTTCTCCTCTACTCCCCCCTCATCTCCTCTTCGCACAACCGCATACAGGATTTCTCCCGTGCTTCACCCAGACTCTGGAACTCACTGCCCCAACACATCAGACATTCTCCTACCCTGGGAACCTTCAAAAGAAGCCTGAAGACCCACCTGTTCCACCAAGCCTACCACCTGCAATAAGACCCGGTCCACCACACCGCCTCATGACTGGAATTTCCCCCTCCCACTGTATCCCCACCCGCCCCTCGTAGACTGTGAGCCTTTGTGAACAGGATTTCTCCCCTTTTGTTTCTGTACAACCGAATTGTCAACATTTATTGTTACTTATATTGTTACTATGTTACTTGTCCTAGTCTGCCCTTTTTGCATGTAAAGCGCCATCTATTATATAATTGCTGTAGCGACTTCCGTCGCACACGGCGCTACTTCCGTGGCTTTGTTCGTGGCTTTGTTCGTGGCTTTGTTCGCGCAGGAGACTCACTCGCAATGGCCGCTTCGCGGCCATTGCGAGCCGTTGCAGGGGCACGAGCAAAGGCAGCGAAGCGGCCATTGCGAGTCTCCCGCCCCGGCGACGACCGACGAAAGCCGAGACCCGTGGCCGAAAATAGAACCAAGGGCAAGGCTATACTTTGCTCGAAACACCGCTATGTATCTCTATGGGAAGTGAGGCGCTATGCTGATTGGTCGGCGCAGCACACAGCGACCAATCAGCATAGCGCCTCACTTAAGCGGTAAATTTGAAACTCAAAGTCGTCCATTATATCTCTATGGGAAGTGAGGCGCTATTCTGATTGGTCGCTGTGTGCTGCCGGCGACCAATGAGAATAACGCCTCACTTTGAGCGGTAAATTTGAAACTCAAAGTTGTCCATTATATCTCTATGGGAAGTGAGGCGCTATTCTGATTGGTCGCTGTGTGCTGCTGGCTGCCGCCAGCACACAGCGACCAATGAGAATAGCGCCTCACTTCCCATAGAGATACATAGCGGTGTTTCGAACAATGCATGGCCGGCCCCTTGGTTCGATTTTCGGCCACGGCGCTTTGAGTTTCAAATTTACCGCTCAAAGTGAGGCGCTATTCTCATTGGTCGCCGCCAGCACACAGTGACCAATGAGAATAGCGCCTCACTTCCCATAGAGATACATAGCGGTGTTTCGAACAATGCATGACCGGCCCCTTGGTTCGATTTTCGGCCACGGCGCTCGGCTGTCGCCGGCCCAAGAAAATCGCAATGGACCTACATGCCGGACTTACCGCGGCTGCAACGACTCACTTATCTATCTATCTCTATATCTATCTATCTATCTATCTATCTATCTATCTATCTATCTATCTATGTCTATCTATCTATATGTATCTATCTATATCTATCTATCTATCTATCTATCTATCTATCTATCTATCTATCTCTATCTCTATCTATCTATATCTATCTATATCTATCTATCTACAGTGCCTACAAGTAGTATTCAACCCCCTGCAGATTTAGCTGGTTGACACATGCAGAATTAACTTGGCATTGTGACATTTGGACTGTAGATCAGCCTGGAAGTGGGAAATGCACTGCAGCCAAAAAGATTTTTAAATTTTTTTATTTTTTTTTAAAGCGTTAAAAGTTAATTCAGAGGGTCATTTATTATTCCACCCCTCAATCCACCAGCATTCTGTTTGGTCCCCCTAAAGTATTAAGAAGTAGTTCACGCACAAAGAACAATGAGCTTCACATGTGTGGATTAATTATCTCTTTTGCCAGCCTTTTCTGACTATTTAAGACCCTCCCCAAACTTGTGAACAGCACTCATACATGGTCAACATGGGAAAGACAAAGAAGCATTCCAAGGCCATCAGAGACAAGATCGTGGAGTGTCACAAGGCTAAAAAGGGGTACAAAACCCTTTCCAAGGAGTTGGGCCTACCTGTCTCCACTGTTGGGAGCATCATCCGGAAGTGGAAGGCTTATGGAACTACTGTTAGCCTTCCACGGCCTGGACAGCCTTTGAAAGTTTCCTCCCGTGCCGAGGCCAGGCTTGTCCGAAGAGTCAAGGCTAACTCAAGGACAACAAGGAAGGAGCTCCGGGAAGATCTCATGGCAGTGGGGACATTGGTTTCAGTCAATACCATAAGTAACGTACTCCACCGCAATGGTCTCCGTTCCAGACGAGCCCGTAAGGTACCTTTACTTTCAAAGCGTCATGTCAAGGCTCGTCTACAGTTTGCTCATGATCACTTGGAGGACTCTGAGACAGACTGGTTCAAGGTTCTATGGTCTGATAAGACCAAGATCGAGATCTTTGGTGCCAACCACACACGTGACGTTTGGAGACTGGATGGCACTGCATACGACCCCAAGAATACCATCCCTACAGTCAAGCATGGTGATGGCAGCATCATTCTGTGGGGCTGTTTCTCAGCCAAGGGGCCTGGCCATCTGGTCCGCATCCATGGG
>JARQOC010000004.1:504951816-505008004 GCA_033576535.1 Allobates femoralis
ATTTTCGGCCACGGCGCTCGGCTGTCGCCTGCCCGAGAAAATCGCAATGGACCTACGTGCTGGACTTACCGCGGCTGCAACGACTCACCTATCTATCTATCTCTCTATCTCTCTATCTATTTAGTGAAAAAAGGCTGCAGCACACTTATTTGGATGATTCCAGCCTTTATTGGCTCTCTATGGCAATGGATTGCGACGTTTCGGTCGAGTATCGACCTTTTTCCAGCAGTCACTTATGGCAAATGCTGGGGTTTTTATGTACCCTCCAATTACAATCATTGTTAACTAATCATCCTTCATAAAACCTGATGTACATCCTTAAAACATTATACATTGTGATAGACATCATTTTGTGTGACTGTATACATACATTTGTTAAAACTGACACCTACAATGCAATTAGTTCTTATATCTACTAAGAATCCTGTTAAGTGGATCAATACTCACACAGGTGTCCGCATAATTACACTAATTTGTCCATTCCTGACTGTCACAGTGTATTTGCCACATGTAGCTTCCCCTAAGCTGCGCGCCGCCATGACGGCTTGTTTATATTACAAATGCACATGCGCGCATAGGGAGAGCGTCCCTGGTTACAGGAAACGCTGATGGTACCGATTATATGTGTCCCGCGCATGCGCCCTATGTTTTACTGCCTGGTGGTGCGCACATTAAATTGCTCCGTTCCTCTCACTCACTATACGCGATTTTGTAAGCAAACCTGTGTAAAAATCAACCGTTTTCAGTGTATTGATGTTATTTAACAATATTGTACTATGTGTTCATAACTTTAATAGTGATTCTATATATTTTTTATATTTTTTTTAAGGTGCATCTTTTAGTGCCAATTTCATCAGTGACATTACTTGCATTACAGCCTTATTAAATCTAAAAAGCTCATATTTGGTTTATTCTCATATGTATACATACACACTTTTGGTTTTCCATACTTTGTATTACGTGTACCAGTGTTGTTACACATAATGGGTTCCCAGCTCAAGTGCCTCCCATTCCTGGGTTGTAACACTTCCCTGTCAGTACGATGCATAAGGAGTGGGTCTCACTCCCCTTACACCCCCTGCTCAAGGTAGAACCATATCCCATATACACTCTTACTATACCGGATTAACCATCAGTGTATTAACATATTTCTCATGTTCTCTTATGCTTTCCTAATAAGGCAATACAAAGAATAATTTCCTTATATAAAATATTTTCTTTATTTGTGTTCTTATTATATCAAAAGTGCAGTTTTAGTGCAAAATAAATATTTATGTCTTACAAAATAATTAATTTAGTGCAGGGTAAATAATTATATCGTGCTAGATGATTGGTTAATACATTAAATCAATATTTGTGCTACATTTAGATATAAAAGGAGGGGGAATTTCATATAGTTAGGAGTTTTATTCTAATAGTGGTATTGCACTGCGCATGGTCTTCAATGACAAATTTAGATGTAAATTAATCTGCGGTCAACCTTGTGTGGGTGATTCACTCTTTACACTTCTTTCCTGTGTGATACAAGACAAATAGCAGTATAAGTACATTATTATTTCTTGCACAATTGTGATATTTCAATTCATTAGTGATTATACATTAAAGTGACTAAAATACACAGATATCAAGATGAGTTACATAGCTTCAAAGGACTGTATGTAATTTAAAATCTATGTTAAGTCCCTCTGGTTTCAAGGTTTGTAACCTATGTATCCACTCAAGTTCTTTTGCCTTGAGTAATCCAATCCTGTCACCACCTCTCCTAGGCATTGGTACCGTATCAATCAACCTAAATTTCAGGTCCTTTTCTTTATGCTTGGCTTCCGTGAAATGTTTAGATACGGGTAAATTCATGATTTTTTTGCGTATGGTGTATCGATGATGGCTGATTCTTATTTTGAAATCAAGGGTTGTTTCCCCTACGTACCATAATTGGCAAGGGCATTCAAGGAGATAAATAACGAAATCTGAGTTACAAGTTAAGAAATGGTTAATTTTATACTCCATTCCTGTTCTAGGGTGGCTAAACTTATTTCCTTTTATCATGAACGAGCAATTAATGCAATTGATGCAAGGAAAACATCCTGTTCTTCTTTCTCCTGTCAGTGTCATCTGCCTTCTATTCTTCATCGTGCCTATATCTGACCTGACTAACCAATCCTTCAAATTTCTCTACTTTTTTTGTATGACACTAATGGTGGATTTTTGTATTCTTCAATCTGTGGAAGGCATTCCCTTAACATCCCCCAGTGCCTTTGGACGATGTTGACCACACTTTTTGTCTCCTCTCCATATGTTAGTATTAATGGGATTCTTTTTATTTTCGTGATACTTTTCTTATTTGGACATCCTAGTTTCCTCCTTTGCTGTTTCAAAATTGTTTCCGGGTATCCTCTTTGTCTGAATCTATCCATCAACTTCTCTATTTCTAGATCTTTTTCATCCTCATTGCTTACTATCCTACTCACTCTAGTCATTTGACCAAGTGGAACTGCTTTTTTGAGGCTCTTGGGGTGTCCACTTGTATAGTGTAGCAGTTTGTTTTTGTCTGTGGGTTTTATAAAGAGGGATGTGTTTATATTGCCCTCTTTTAGAAATACCCGTACATCTAGAAACTGCATCTCTGTATAAGAGTGCACTTCTGTGAATTTTATCGTGTCATTGATCGTATTCATGTAACCATGGAACGACGATAATTCCATTTCAGTTCCCTTCCATATAATAAAGATATCGTCCACATATCTCCACCACCTCTCTACATGAGAGAAGTGGTGGGACGTGTAGACGAATCTCTCTTCCAGGTAGACCATGACAGCTCCTGCATACGAGCATGCCATTCGAGCCCCCATCGCGGTCCCCATCAATTGCAAAAAGAAGTCATCCCCAAACAGAAAATAATTCTGCCTGAGGACAACCTCCAGTAGATCCATAATAAATTGTTTACAAGGGTCAGTGTGGTTCGTACTTTTCAGAAAGTCTGCAATTACCATTAAACCCATTTCATGGTTTATGGATGTGTATAATGCTGTTACATCAAAGGATGCCAATATGTACTTCTTTTCCCCATAAATTTGGTTTGCTCCTTATACCTTGCTAAATTTTCAAGGAAGTGTCCTGTGTCTTTAATATATGACTTTCCTTCCTTTGCGAAGGGACTCATGATTTTCTCCAAAAAGATTCCAATATTGTAGAATACCGAGTTTATTCCGGCCACAATCGGCCTTCCAGGCGGATCTACCAAGGACTTGTGTATTTTAGGAACCAGATAAAGTACTGGTGTCACAGGATTCTTTTCTAACAAAAAATCATGTAGTTTCTGATCTATGATCCCTCCAACTACAGCAGCATTTAATATTTTTTGTATATTCTTTTGAATCTCAAATTTAGGGTCTTTCTGCAACTTTTTATACACTTTTCTGTCATCCAATTGCCTATAAACCTCTTTTAAATAGGTTCCCTTGTCCATGATGACGGTTGCTCCACCTTTATCAGCTGGTTTTATTATCAAACCGTCATCATGGACAAGCTCTTGCACTGCCTGAAACTGTTCCTTTGTTACATTGGGTTTCGACAATTCTTTCTTAGTTGTTTCCCTCAAACCCTTGATTCCTTGTTTCACCGCTCGCTCAAAGGCCTCCACTATAGGTATATCGTCATTGGGCATAAAATCACTCTTGCACTGTATGCCTAACCTTCTTAATTCTAACTCACTGATGGGTAGCCCTTTTGCTTCCATTTTATCATGAAAGTGATACTTTAAACGTACACTCCTAAAGAATTTCTGCATTTCTTTTTCCAAAACAAACCAATCTACATGTGTAGTCATACAGTAAGATAACCCCTTCTCTAGAATGTCTGTTTGATTCAATGAGAGTTCTTTACCAGAGAGGTTGACAACTAGGCGTGATCCTTCTTCCGGTTTCCCTTGTATTGTTGGCTTTTCAGTTTTTCTTTCTTTTTCCTGTTGGCGGTGTTGCTTCCACCCTCCTCTTCGTCCTCTTGATTTTGGTCTGGGTCTGCATGGATGAAGATTAGACAGTTTATTTAACACAAAATTATTTATCCTATTGTTGTTTTTATTATTGGAATGGCGCCTGTAGTGACCTCTTCTTTGCCACTTATTGTGTCCATCTCTTTGCCAGTTAAAATTAAGTTGGAGAAACAGAGAAAGGAGACTGAGGAAACAAAAAGACAGAAATGGGCACGGGATACAGAGGACTACCGTGTGGGGTTGGTGTATAACTGGCAAAGAGATGGACACAATAAGTGGCAAAGAAGAGGTCACTACAGGCGCCATTCCAATAATAAAAACAACAATAGGATAAATAATTTTGTGTTAAATAAACTGTCTAATCTTCATCCATGCAGACCCAGACCAAAATCAAGAGGACGAAGAGGAGGGTGGAAGCAACACCGCCAACAGGAAAAAGAAAGAAAAACTGAAAAGCCAACAATACAAGGGAAACCGGAAGAAGGATCACGCCTAGTTGTCAACCTCTCTGGTAAAGAACTCTCATTGAATCAAACAGACATTCTAGAGAAGGGGTTATCTTACTGTATGACTACACATGTAGATTGGTTTGTTTTGGAAAAAGAAATGCAGAAATTCTTTAGGAGTGTACGTTTAAAGTATCACTTTCATGATAAAATGGAAGCAAAAGGGCTACCCATCAGTGAGTTAGAATTAAGAAGGTTAGGCATACAGTGCAAGAGTGATTTTATGCCCAATGACGATATACCTATAGTGGAGGCCTTTGAGCGAGCGGTGAAACAAGGAATCAAGGGTTTGAGGGAAACAACTAAGAAAGAATTGTCGAAACCCAATGTAACAAAGGAACAGTTTCAGGCAGTGCAAGAGCTTGTCCATGATGACGGTTTGATAATAAAACCAGCTGATAAAGGTGGAGCAACCGTCATCATGGACAAGGGAACCTATTTAAAAGAGGTTTATAGGCAATTGGATGACAGAAAAGTGTATAAAAAGTTGCAGAAAGACCCTAAATTTGAGATTCAAAAGAATATACAAAAAATATTAAATGCTGCTGTAGTTGGAGGGATCATAGATCAGAAACTACATGATTTTTTGTTAGAAAAGAATCCTGTGACACCAGTACTTTATCTGGTTCCTAAAATACACAAGTCCTTGGTAGATCCGCCTGGAAGGCCGATTGTGGCCGGAATAAACTCGGTATTCTACAATATTGGAATCTTTTTGGAGAAAATCATGAGTCCCTTCGCAAAGGAAGGAAAGTCATATATTAAAGACACAGGACACTTCCTTGAAAATTTAGCAAGGTATAAGGAGCAAACCAAATTTATGGGGGAAAAGAAGTACATATTGGCATCCTTTGATGTAACAGCATTATACACATCCATAAACCATGAAATGGGTTTAATGGTAATTGCAGACTTTCTGAAAAGTACGAACCACACTGACCCTTGTAAACAATTTATTATGGATCTACTGGAGGTTGTCCTCAGGCAGAATTATTTTCTGTTTGGGGATGACTTCTTTTTGCAATTGATGGGGACCGCGATGGGGGCTCGAATGGCATGCTCGTATGCAGGAGCTGTCATGGTCTACCTGGAAGAGAGATTCGTCTACACGTCCCACCACTTCTCTCATGTAGAGAGGTGGTGGAGATATGTGGACGATATCTTTATTATATGGAAGGGAACTGAAATGGAATTATCGTCGTTCCATGGTTACATGAATACGATCAATGACACGATAAAATTCACAGAAGTGCACTCTTATACAGAGATGCAGTTTCTAGATGTACGGGTATTTCTAAAAGAGGGCAATATAAACACATCCCTCTTTATAAAACCCACAGACAAAAACAAACTGCTACACTATACAAGTGGACACCCCAAGAGCCTCAAAAAAGCAGTTCCACTTGGTCAAATGACTAGAGTGAGTAGGATAGTAAGCAATGAGGATGAAAAAGATCTAGAAATAGAGAAGTTGATGGATAGATTCAGACAAAGAGGATACCCGGAAACAATTTTGAAACAGCAAAGGAGGAAACTAGGATGTCCAAATAAGAAAAGTATCACGAAAATAAAAAGAATCCCATTAATACTAACATATGGAGAGGAGACAAAAAGTGTGGTCAACATCGTCCAAAGGCACTGGGGGATGTTAAGGGAATGCCTTCCACAGATTGAAGAATACAAAAATCCACCATTAGTGTCATACAAAAAAAGTAGAAATTTGAAGGATTGGTTAGTCAGGTCAGATATAGGCACGATGAAGAATAGAAGGCAGATGACACTGACAGGAGAAAGAAGAACAGGATGTTTTCCTTGCATCAATTGCATTAATTGCTCGTTCATGATAAAAGGAAATAAGTTTAGCCACCCTAGAACAGGAATGGAGTATAAAATTAACCATTTCTTAACTTGTAACTCAGATTTCGTTATTTATCTCCTTGAATGCCCTTGCCAATTATGGTACGTAGGGGAAACAACCCTTGATTTCAAAATAAGAATCAGCCATCATCGATACACCATACGCAAAAAAATCATGAATTTACCCGTATCTAAACATTTCACGGAAGCCAAGCATAAAGAAAAGGACCTGAAATTTAGGTTGATTGATACGGTACCAATGCCTAGGAGAGGTGGTGACAGGATTGGATTACTCAAGGCAAAAGAACTTGAGTGGATACATAGGTTACAAACCTTGAAACCAGAGGGACTTAACATAGATTTTAAATTACATACAGTCCTTTGAAGCTATGTAACTCATCTTGATATCTGTGTATTTTAGTCACTTTAATGTATAATCACTAATGAATTGAAATATCACAATTGTGCAAGAAATAATAATGTACTTATACTGCTATTTGTCTTGTATCACACAGGAAAGAAGTGTAAAGAGTGAATCACCCACACAAGGTTGACCGCAGATTAATTTACATCTAAATTTGTCATTGAAGACCATGCGCAGTGCAATACCACTATTAGAATAAAACTCCTAACTATATGAAATTCCCCCTCCTTTTATATCTAAATGTAGCACAAATATTGATTTAATGTATTAACCAATCATCTAGCACGATATAATTATTTACCCTGCACTAAATTAATTATTTTGTAAGACATAAATATTTATTTTGCACTAAAACTGCACTTTTGATATAATAAGAACACAAATAAAGAAAATATTTTATATAAGGAAATTATTCTTTGTATTGCCTTATTAGGAAAGCATAAGAGAACATGAGAAATATGTTAATACACTGATGGTTAATCCGGTATAGTAAGAGTGTATATGGGATATGGTTCTACCTTGAGCAGGGGGTGTAAGGGGAGTGAGACCCACTCCTTATGCATCGTACTGACAGGGAAGTGTTACAACCCAGGAATGGGAGGCACTTGAGCTGGGAACCCATTATGTGTAACAACACTGGTACACGTAATACAAAGTATGGAAAACCAAAAGTGTGTATGTATACATATGAGAATAAACCAAATATGAGCTTTTTAGATTTAATAAGGCTGTAATGCAAGTAATGTCACTGATGAAATTGGCACTAAAAGATGCACCTTAAAAAAAATATAAAAAATATATAGAATCACTATTAAAGTTATGAACACATAGTACAATATTGTTAAATAACATCAATACACTGAAAACGGTTGATTTTTACACAGGTTTGCTTACAAAATCGCGTATAGTGAGTGAGAGGAACGGAGCAATTTAATGTGCGCACCACCAGGCAGTAAAACATAGGGCGCATGCGCGGGACACATATAATCGGTACCATCAGCGTTTCCTGTAACCAGGGACGCTCTCCCTATGCGCGCATGCGCATTTGTAATATAAACAAGCCGTCATGGCGGCGCGCAGCTTAGGGGAAGCTGCATGTGGCAAATACACTGTGACAGTCAGGAATGGACAAATTAGTGTAATTATGCGGACACCTGTGTGAGTATTGATCCACTTAACAGGATTCTTAGTAGATATAAGAACTAATTGCATTGTAGGTGTCAGTTTTAACAAATGTATGTATACAGTCACACAAAATGATGTCTATCACAATGTATAATGTTTTAAGGATGTACATCAGGTTTTATGAAGGATGATTAGTTAACAATGATTGTAATTGGAGGGTACATAAAAACCCCAGCATTTGCCATAAGTGACTGCTGGAAAAAGGTCGATACTCGACCGAAACGTCGCAATCCATTGCCATAGAGAGCCAATAAAGGCTGGAATCATCCAAATAAGTGTGCTGCAGCCTTTTTTCACTAAATATGACTGAAGCTGGTGCCTGAATACCACCCTGATGGACTGCTAAGCACTGGGCTAGTGCCAACAAAGGAACGCTGCTCATAATTTTTCTATTTATCTCTCTATCTATATATATCTATCTATCTATGTCTATATCTCCATCTATCTATATCTATATCTATCTATATCTATATCTATCTATCTATATCTATCTATCACATAGATTGATAGATAGATAGATAACAAGAAAAAAAACTGCACAGCACTCAAAGACAAATGTGAACTGGTGCTAGCAAAGACGCATGGTCATATAATGTGAAAAAATTCTTGCAGCACACAGCTACTACCAATGATGTACAAATGCTACAAGCTATATGTGTTTGAGGAAAAAGTTTAAAAACTTACGTTTTTTTCAAAAAACTCAAAAATTCTAATTTTTTATTTCTGAAGTCCTACTCTGATATCCCTATCCTCCTTGTCCACCCCCCACTTCTCAGTGGGCAGACTCCATCTAGACCCTCGATCACCTGTATGTTAATGAGGGTGCACATTGCTGCAAGGAGCCTGCAACTCCATATAATAAACAACAAGAAAAAAAACTGCACAGCACTCAAAGACAAATGTGAACTGGTGCTAGCAAAGACGCAGGGTCATATAATGTGAAAAAATTAGAATTTTTGAGTTTTTTGAAAAAAACGTAAGTTTTTAAACTTTTTCCTCAAACACATATAGCTTGTAGCATTTGTACATCATTGGTAGTAGCTGTGTGCTGCAAGAATTTTTTCACATTATATGACCCTGCGTCTTTGCTAGCACCAGTTCACATTTGTCTTTGAGTGCTGTGCAGTTTTTTTTCTTGTTGTTTATTATATGGGCCGGCATGCATTGTTCGAAACACCGCTATGTATCTCTATGGGAAGTGAGGCGCTATTCTCATTGGTCGCTGTGTGCTGCCGGCGACCAATCAGAATAGCGCCTCAATTCCCATAGAGATATAATGGACGACTTTGAGTTTCAAATTTACCGCTGAAAGTGAGGCGCTATTCTGATTGGTCGCCGGCAGCACACAGCGACCAATGAGAATAGCGCCTCAATTCCCATAGAGATACATAGCGGTGTTTCGAACAATGCATGGCCGGCCCTTGGTTCGATTTTCGGCCACGGCGCTCGGCTGTCGCCGGCCCAAGAGAATCGCAATGGACCTACGTGCCGGACTTACCGCGGCTGCAGCGACTCACCTATCTATCTATCTATCTATCTCTATATCTATCTATCTCTATCTCTCTATCTATCTATCTATCTATTTATCTATCTATCTATTTATCTATTTATCTATCTATATCTATCTATCTATATTTATATCTCCATCTATCTATCTATATCTATCTATCTATCCATATCTATCTATATATCTATATCTATCTATCTATATCTATATCTATCTATATCTCCATCTATCTATATCTATCTATATCTGTATCTATCTATCTATCTATCTATCTATCTATCTATCTATCTATCTATCTATCTATATCTATATCTATCTATATCTACAGTTAGGGCCAGATATATTTGGACAGTGACACAATTTTCGCGAGTTGGGCTCTGCATGCCACCACATTGGATTTGAAATGAAACCTCTACAACAGAATTCAAGTGCAGATTGTAACGTTTAATTTGAAGGGTTGAACAAAAATATCTGATAGAAAATGTAGGAATTGTACACATTTCTTTACAAACACTCCACATTTTAGGAGGTCAAAAGTAATTGGACAAATAAACATAACCCAAACAAAATATTTTTATTTTCAATATTTTGTTGCGAATCCTTTGGAGGCAATCACTGCCTTAAGTCTGGAACCCATGGACATCACCAAACACTGGGTTTCCTCCTTCTTAATGCTTTGCCAGCCCTTTACAGGTGCAGCCTTCAGGTTTTGCTTGTTTGTGGGTCTTTCCGTCTTAAGTCTGGATTTCAGCAAGTGAAATGCATGCTCAATTGGGTTAAGATCTGGTGATTGACTTGGCCATTGCAGAATGTTCCACTTTTTTGCACTCATGAACTCCTGGGTAGCTTTGGCTGTATGCTTGGGGTCATTGTCCATCTGTACTATGAAGCGCCGTCCAATCAACTTTGCAGCATTTGGCTGAATCTGGGCTGAAAATATATCCCTGTACACTTCAGAATTCATCCGGCTACTCTTGTCTGCTGTTATGTCATCAATAAACACAAGTGACCCAGTGCCATTGAAAGCCATGCATGCCCATGCCATCACGTTGCCTCCACCATGTTTTACAGAGGATGTGGTGTGACTTGGATCATGTGCCGTTCCCTTTCTTCTCCAAACTTTTTTCTTCCCATCATTCTGGTACAGGTTGATCTTTGTCTCATTTGTCCATAGAATACTTTTCCAGAACTGAGCTGGCTTCTTGAGGTGTTTTTCAGCAAATTTAACTCTGGCCTGTCTATTTTTGGAATTGATGAATGGTTTGCATCTAGATGTGAACCCTTTGTATTTACTGTCATGGAGTCTTCTCTTTACTGTTGACTTAGAGACAGATACACCTACTTCACTGAGAGTGTTCTGGACTTCAGTTGATGTTGTGAACGGGTTCTTCTTCACCAAATAAAGTATGCGGCGATCATCCACCACTGTTGTCATCCGTGGACGCCCAGGCCTTTTAGAGTTCCCAAGCTCACCAGTCAATTCCTTTTTTCTCAGAATGTACCCAACTGTTGATTTTGCTACTCCAAGCATGTCTGCTATCTCTCTGATGGATTTTTTATTTTTTTTCAGCCTCAGGATGTTCTGCTTCACCTCAATTGAGAGTTCCTTTGACCGCATGTTGTCTGGTCACAGCAACAGCTTCCAAATGCAAAACCACACACCTGGAATCCACCCCTGACCTTTTAACTACTTCATTGATTACAGGTTATCGAGGGAGATGCCTTCAGAGTTAATTGCAGCCCTTAGAGTCCATTGTCCAATTACTTTTGGTCCCTTGAAAAAGAGGAGGCTATGCATTACAGAGCTATGATTCCTAAACCCTTTCTCCGATTTGGATGTGGAAACTCTCATATTGCAGCTGGGAGTGTGCACTTTCAGCCCATATTATATATATAATTGTATTTCTGAACATGTTTTTGTAAACAGCTAAAATAACAAAACTTGTGTCACTGTCCAAATATTTCTGGCCCTAACTGTATATCTATCTATCTATCTATCTATCTTTATCTATATCTATCTATCTATCTATCTATCTATCTATCTATCTATCTATCTATCTATCTATATCTATCTATATGTATCTATATCTATCTATCTATCTATCTATCTATCTATCTGTATCTATCTATCTGTATCTATCTATCTATATCTATATCTATCTATATCTATATCTCCATCTATCTATATCTATATCTATCTATCTATCTATATCTATCTATATCTATAACTATCTATATCTATATCTCCATCTATCTATATCTATATCTATCTATCTATATCTATACAAACAGTAATAGCAGAAGCAGCGTGTATAGCTGGTCTTTCAACAGAGTGCTAAGCGTTCCTGAGGCTCCTTCCAGCCTCTATCATACATACAGTTCAAAGGAGGGTCACAGCACTTCTTTCTTTAGCAAGGGATGTTTATTCCAGCTCAGGCAAATGGCGACGTTTTCGAGCTATGCTAGCTCTTTATCCAGCAACCACATTACATCTGAAACAGCACTTTATACACCTCTAGCCTCTTGCCTCACTTCCTTACAGATAATTTGCATAAATCAATATTACAACATAAACCCACAACCTAATATACCCTTGTGTGAACGATTATGATCCATGCTCTCCAATTTGTTCATCCCCCTGGGGTCCATCTAGTGTTTTTTATATTTTATACACATACCATATATCACTGTCCATTCCATACATAAGTCCCATCTCAATTCATAATAGACGATATGAGGCAGTGTGGGAGCGGCTTACCGGGTTCCTGTATGTAGACATGTGTTCACGGCGTCCCGGAAGCCTCTGCTGTACAGTCAGTGCTGTGTCCCCGCCCCCGTCGGTATGGAAACCGCGTCGGCGTGCGCCGTGACGTCATCACGTCCGCGCATGTCCATTCTTCAATTCTCGTCATTCCCCATCTTTGTTGGGGCTTCCTATAGCAAAACAAGTGCCGTGTCCCGTTCTTTGCTTATTTACCTCACGCTAAAGTGACAAGTGCATATGTGGTGTCCTAATGGCGTGAAATTCAGAAACATAGTGCTTTTCCTTTTCTAGCCTTAATATCTGCTTGCATCTCGCTCTATATGGAGCAATGTTCTAAGGTGCCTAGTGCTTATAAGGTGCCCATAATAGTGTGCCTGATCATAATGTGCTTTTCTCTTAATACTTGAATCTGGTATCTATTAATGTGAGTGTCACACTACATATTTCTCGACTTAATATGACCTTCTCTCATGCAGAACACTCCCTACTTCCCAATAACCTTGAACACTTACTCGGATTCTTAGCCTCTCATCAAACTAATTACAGTTTTTCAGCTTGTACCATTAATTGATTAAGGTTTTTTTGGGGATATGGTGTACTACCATGTAGGTCTCTATGTGTCTATATATATATATACTCTTGTGTACAAAGGAAAATTGTGACTATTTTAATATTTCTTTTATAAAAACCTATAAAACGAGTGACCGTGAAAAGGACAAAACGAAATATTCAGGACAAATTTAGCGCGTTATGTTGTACGTGATTACCATACAGTGCTCCCTGTATTGCCGCTCCCATTCTCTCAGTACTGCATGGAATCTATCATCACTAGATGATACAGTTTCTCTTTATAATGGAATTAATACAGTAGCTTATACACTTGCATACATGGTTACTTATCTCATTAAAACAATAAAATTCTCTCTACTTACAGTTATATTTTCACATAGATCAGTTGCAGCTCAGGTGCCCGCTTGATTGTTATTAATTGTTAAATGATTATAGCAACATATGTTGCTCTCCATGTGCGGTCCTTCCCTGACCGCGCGCCGCCATTACGGCGTTGTTTACCAACTACTGCGCCTGCGCGTATGCGAGACGCTTCCCTAGTTACACCTCATTGCCGGAAGCGATTCCATCGCCATCTTAGGGATCTCGCGCATGCGCTGTGGCATCCAGAGTTTGTTTGTGCGCGTCTTTAAACATTCCCTTCCTGTGTCTACATATTTCATCAAGGTGTTTCCAAATCACATTATAACGTTACTAAAATTCATTTATATGTATGTTATGTGCCAAATATATATTATAAGTATCATTATTCAATAAAATTCTACCTCTAACTCTAGAGTGTAATTTAAAGTGACAGTGCATTTTTGTGATGTGGATTATTATCCATTTAGTTATTGTTTTTTATTTCTTATTTTTTGTTTTTTATTACTGTGCATTCTAATCTTTTGCCTCACAAATACATGTGCTAGAGATTTCTACACTAAGTATTTCATACCCAAATTTTATTACGTGGGTCACCGTATACCAATTACACTATGGCTATTCATATTTACATTGGGTAACCTGTTAAAAGTGCATCCCTCCTGGGTTGTAGCACTCCCCTGTCAGTACAGTGTTCAGGGAGATCTCTCTCAATTCACACTACCTGCCCAAGGTAAAAACAGGAATTTCCCATCTTTTTACTTATTATTTTTTTAGCCATTAGTGTTGGTTTATAACCATATATTTATTACTGAGGCAAAAAGAAAAAAATATAGAAGCCTTTATTTCAAGCAATTGTTTTTTATTTTTTATTTTGCATTTGTTTTCCATGATTATTCATTTCTTATATAAAGTGCATTATAGGTGCTTCCTCAGTGCTTTAGTTAAGTGCATAAATAGTGCAAATATATTATTAGTTATCTATAAAAAATCAATTATTATATTTATGAAAGAAAAAAATTTTTTCTTTGTGTAAAAAAAGGGGAATGTTTTTCTTAAGTTAAGTTACGCTTGGTCCGTGTTGTTGGTTCTTAAGTGTGTCAAAATAGCGGGCACCCGATGTGCAAGTGTTCCATCTTCCATAAAATCCTCCTATATAACAGGAAAAAGAAGAAGATAAATATATGAATAAAAATAATTATAAGAAACCATGAGTCAAGTCGTTACATGGTATATCATAACTACAGTGCTACATTACATTCAGTGATAGTGCATTGAAGTGACTAAAAACCACAAATACTTAAATGAGAACCAATTTTTTAAAGGGCTGTGTGCAATTTAAAATCTACGTTGAGTCCCTCTGGTTTCAGAGTTTGCAACCTGTGGATCCACTCCAATTCCTTAGTTTTCAATAAGCCTACTCTATCTCCACCTCTTCTGGGCATTGGCACAGTATCTATTAGCCTAAATTTTAAATCTTTCTCCTTATGGTTTGCCTCCGCAAAATGTTTTGACACTGGTAAATTCATAATCTTTTTTCGTATCGTGTAACGGTGGTGAGTAATTCTTACTTTAAAATCTAGGGTAGTTTCTCCTACATACAATAAATGACAAGGGCATTCAAGAAGATAAATAACGTAATCCGAATTACATGTTAAAAAATGTTCAATTTTGTACTCTTTACCTGTTTTGGGATGGGTGAATTTGTTGCCTTTAATCATGAAGGAGCAGTTTATACAACTGATACAGGGATAGCATCCTGTTCTTTTTTCTCTAGTTAATGTGATCTGTCTTTCTCTTTTCATTGTACCAATGTCAGACCTGACCAATAAATCTTTGACATTTTTCCCTTTTCTGTATGATATTAAGGGGGGATTTTTGTACTCTTCAATCTGGGGTAAACATTTCTTTAACATTGTCCAATGTTTTTGGACAATGCCCACTATACTCTTTGTTTCTTCCCCATATGTTAGTACTAAAGGGACTCTCTTTAGTTTGTCTTTCTTCCCTCTTGTGTCTCCTTTAGTCTCCCTGTTCGCCAAATTCCTCTTTTGTTGTTGCAGTACTTTATTAGGGTACCCTCTGTTCTTAAATTTTTCAATTAATTTGTCTATTTCTACCTCCCTTTCTTGCTCGTTACTTACAATCCGGTTTACTCTGATCATTTGTCCAAGTGGAATAGCCTTTTTTAGGCTACTTGGATGACCACTAGTATAATGGAGGAGTTTATTTTTGTCAGTGGCTTTTACAAAAAGCGTTGTATCAATCTGACCCTCCTTTAGAAGTACTTTAACATCCAGGAATTGCATTTCTGTTAGGGAATGCACTTCCGTAAATTTTATTGTATCATCAACCGTATTTACGTATCTGTAAAAGGACAAAAATTCATTCTCAGTTCCTTTCCATATAATGAAAATATCGTCGACATATCTCCACCACCTCTCCACATGGGAGAAGTGGTGAGACGTGTAGACGAACCTTTCCTCCAAGAAGACCATAACAGCCCCTGCATATGAACATGCCATTCGAGCACCCATAGCGGTCCCCATCAATTGTAAGAAGAACTCATCACCGAACAAGAAGTAGTTTTGTTTAAGTACTATCTCTAACAAATCCATAATCAGTTGTTTACATGGGTCTGTATAGTCTCTTGTTTTTAGAAAATCTGCAATTACTTTGATTCCCATCTCATGCTTGATGGAAGTGTATAATGATGTTACATCAAAAGAGGCCAATATGTACTCTTTATTCCCCATAAATTTGGTTTGCTCCTTAAACCTTGCAAGCTCCTCAAGGAAATGTCCTGTGTCTTTGATATAAGACTTCCCCTCAGTAGCGAAAGGACTCATGACTTTCTCCAAAAAAATCCCAATATTGTAAAATATAGATTGTATTCCTGCCACTATGGCCTGCCTGGTAGATCAATTAATGTTTTATGAATTTTTGGAACCAGGTAAAGAACTGGTGTCACTGGATTTTCTTCAAACAGAAAGTCATGTAGATTTTGATCAATAATTCCTCCTATCAAGGCAGTGCTCAGTACCTTTTGTATGTTTTTTTGTATTTCAAATTTAGGATCATTTTGTAACCTCTTATACACCTGATTGTCACCCAACTGCCTATAGACCTCCTTCAAATACGTCTCCTTGTCCATGATGACGGTTGCTCCCCCTTTGTCTGCTGGTTTTATTATTAAACCGCCATCATGGACAAGTTCTTGTACTGCCTGGATCTGTTCTTTAGTTACATTTGGATTTGTTAGTTCAGTTTTAGCTGTGTTTCTCAGAATTTTTATTTCTTGTTTCACTGCTTGTTCAAAAGCCTCTACTATGGGAATATCATCATTTGGCATAAAATTACTTTTACGTTGGATACCTAGTTTCTGTAAGTTTAATTCACTAGTATTCAGTCCCTTTTCTACGGTTTTATTATGAAAATGATATTTTAAACGTATACTTCTGAAAAATTGGTACATTTCTTTTTCTACCGTAAACCAGTTTACATGTGTCGACATACTGTAAGACAAGCCTTTGTTCAAAATTTCTAATTGACTACATGAAAGTTCTTTACCAGACAAATTAACAGTCAGTTGTGATCCTTCTTCCGGCTCCCTTTGAACTGCTGTCCTTTCGGTTTTTCTTTCTTTTTTCTGCTGGCGATGCTGTTTCCTCCCTCCTCTTCGTCCTCCAGATTTTGGTCTCGGTCTACATGAATGAAGGTTAGACAGGTTATCTGAAAAAACAGGTGTTTCAGTTTTTTTGTGAGAGTAGTATTTATAACGACCTCTCCTTTGCCATTTATTTTGTCCTTCTCTCTGCCAGTTGTACACCAGTCCTACACGATAGTCCTCCGTGTCCCGTGCCCATTTCTGTCGTTTTGTTTCCTCTGTGTCTTTTCTCTGTTTATCTAACTTGATCTTAATCGATTCCTTGAACTTTGAAAATTCTTCATCTTTCAAAACACCCAAAAGTTCATTTTCTATATCTTTGATGTTATCCTTGATTTTGATTGTTTCTAATTGTATATGCTCCATGTTTAATAGCATCACCTCCATTGCATACTTGTTTGATAAAGCAATGAATTTGGCACAAAAATCATTATCCTCTAAAAATAACGTTGGATTTATATTGGACCTTAAACCCCGAGGAATTTTCTTATTTTTATAATACTGACCAAGCATGACTAGGTGCATTTCTAAAGACAATAATTTCTTAGAGTCATTTTCATACTTGCGTTTCAAAGAAATTGTTGAGGGTATACTCAAAAAATCTGTGTTTCCTTCAGCTCCTTTCAGAATCCGGCTCTCATCGTCTTCTGTGTAAAAGCCTTTGCCTGGTTCCATATTGAAGAAGCGCTCAATCTCATATAGATATAAATACAATGAAAAAAGAGGTTATGAGCAGCGTTTCTTTTACAGCAGATATGCTGGGTGCTTATCAGTCCCTGTGATGGGGATCAACCATCACCTTCATCAATACTTGCAAAAATGAGGCTGCAGCACACACAATTTGGAGTGTTTTCTTTGCCTTTATTGGCATATAGGCATAGTGAGGCGACGTTTCGGTCCTCTGACCTTCTTCCAGCAGTCACTTAGGGCAAATGCTGGGAATTTTATACATTCTCCAATATCAATTCTTATTAATCAATTTACAGTGTTATTAGTGTTTCTTTGTACATTAACAGTTTCTCTTTATAATGGAATTAATACAGTAGTTTATACACTTGCATACATGGTTACTTATCTCATTAAAACAATAAAATTCTCTCTACTTACAGTTATATTTTCACATAGATCAGTTGCAGCTCAGGTGCCCGCTTGATTGTTATTAATTGTTAAATGATTATAGCAACATATGTTGCTCTCCATGTGCGGCTCCTTCCCTGACCGCGCGCCGCCATTACGGCGTTGTTTACCAACTACTGCGCCTGCGCGTATGCGAGACGCTTCCCTAGTTACACCTCATTGCCGGAAGCGATTCCATCGCCATCTTAGGGATCTCGCGCATGCGCTGTGGCATCCAGCGTTTGTTTGTGCGCGTCTTTAAACATTCCCTTTCTGTGTCTACATATTTCATCAAGGTGTTTCCAAATCACATTATAACGTTACTAAAATTCATTTATATGTATGTTATGTGCCAAATATATATTATAAGCATCATTATTCAATAAAATTCTACCTCTAACTCTAGAGTGTAATTTAAAGTGACAGTGCATTTTTGTGATGTGGATTATTATCCATTTAGTTATTGTTTTTTATTTCTTATTTTTTGTTTTTTATTGCTGTGCATTCTAATCTTTTGCCTCACAAATACATGTGCTAGAGCTTTCTACACTAAGTATTTCATACCCAAATTTTATTACGTGGGTCACCGTATACCAATTACACTATGGCTATTCATATTTACATTGGGTAACCTGTTAAAAGTGCATCCCTCCTGGGTTGTAGCACTCCCCTGTCAGTACAGTGTTCAGGGAGATCTCTCTCAATTCACACTACCTGCCCAAGGTAAAAACAGGAATTTCCCATCTTTTTACTTATTATTTTTTTAGCCATTAGTGTTGGTTTATAACCATATATTTATTACTGAGGCAAAAAGAAAAAAATATAGAAGCCTTTATTTCAAGCAATTGTTTTTTATTTTTTATTTTGCATTTGTTTTCCATGATTATTCATTTCTTATATAAAGTGCATTATAGGTGCTTCCTCAGTGCTTTAGTTAAGTGCATAAATAGTGCAAATATATTATTAGTTATCTATAAAAAATCAATTATTATATTTATGAAAGAAAAAAATTATACACTTCCATCAAGCATGAGATGGGAATCAAAGTAATTGCAGATTTTCTAAAAACAAGAGACTATACAGACCCATGTAAACAACTGATTATGGATTTGTTAGAGATAGTACTTAAACAAAACTACTTCTTGTTCGGTGATGAGTTCTTCTTACAATTGATGGGGACCGCTATGGGTGCTCGAATGGCATGTTCATATGCAGGGGCTGTTATGGTCTTCTTGGAGGAAAGGTTCGTCTACACGTCTCACCACTTCTCCCATGTGGAGAGGTGGTGGAGATATGTCGACGATATTTTCATTATATGGAAAGGAACTGAGAATGAATTTTTGTCCTTTTACAGATACGTAAATACGGTTGATGATACAATAAAATTTACGGAAGTGCATTCCCTAACAGAAATGCAATTCCTGGATGTTAAAGTACTTCTAAAGGAGGGTCAGATTGATACAACGCTTTTTGTAAAAGCCACTGACAAAAATAAACTCCTCCATTATACTAGTGGTCATCCAAGTAGCCTAAAAAAGGCTATTCCACTTGGACAAATGATCAGAGTAAACCGGATTGTAAGTAACGAGCAAGAAAGGGAGGTAGAAATAGACAAATTAATTGAAAAATTTAAGAACAGAGGGTACCCTAATAAAGTACTGCAACAACAAAAGAGGAATTTGGCGAACAGGGAGACTAAAGGAGACACAAGAGGGAAGAAAGACAAACTAAAGAGAGTCCCTTTAGTACTAACATATGGGGAAGAAACAAAGAGTATAGTGGGCATTGTCCAAAAACATTGGACAATGTTAAAGAAATGTTTACCCCAGATTGAAGAGTACAAAAATCCCCCCTTAATATCATACAGAAAAGGGAAAAATGTCAAAGATTTATTGGTCAGGTCTGACATTGGTACAATGAAAAGAGAAAGACAGATCACATTAACTAGAGAAAAAAGAACAGGATGCTATCCCTGTATCAGTTGTATAAACTGCTCCTTCATGATTAAAGGCAACAAATTCACCCATCCCAAAACAGGTAAAGAGTACAAAATTGAACATTTTTTAACATGTAATTCGGATTACGTTATTTATCTTCTTGAATGCCCTTGTCATTTATTGTATGTAGGAGAAACTACCCTAGATTTTAAAGTAAGAATTACTCACCACCGTTACACGATACGAAAAAAGATTATGAATTTACCAGTGTCAAAACATTTTGCGGAGGCAAACCATAAGGAGAAAGATTTAAAATTTAGGCTAATAGATACTGTGCCAATGCCCAGAAGAGGTGGAGATAGAGTAGGCTTATTGAAAACTAAGGAATTGGAGTGGATCCACAGGTTGCAAACTCTGAAACCAGAGGGACTCAACGTAGATTTTAAATTGCACACAGCCCTTTAAAAAATTGGTTCTCATTTAAGTATTTGTGGTTTTTAGTCACTTCAATGCACTATCACTGAATGTAATGTAGCACTGTAGTTATGATATACCATGTAACGACTTGACTCATGGTTTCTTATAATTATTTTTATTCATATATTTATCTTCTTCTTTTTCCTGTTATATAGGAGGATTTTATGGAAGATGGAACACTTGCACATCGGGTGCCCGCTATTTTGACACACTTAAGAACCAACAAACACGGACCAAGCGTAACTTAACTTAAGAAAAACATTCCCCTTTTTTTACACAAAGAAAAAATTTTTTTCTTTCATAAATATAATAATTGATTTTTTATAGATAACTAATAATATATTTGCACTATTTATGCACTTAACTAAAGCACTGAGGAAGCACCTATAATGCACTTTATATAAGAAATGAATAATCATGGAAAACAAATGCAAAATAAAAAATAAAAAACAATTGCTTGAAATAAAGGCTTCTATATTTTTTTCTTTTTGCCTCAGTAATAAATATATGGTTATAAACCAACACTAATGGCTAAAAAAATAATAAGTAAAAAGATGGGAAATTCCTGTTTTTACCTTGGGCAGGTAGTGTGAATTGAGAGAGATCTCCCTGAACACTGTACTGACAGGGGAGTGCTACAACCCAGGAGGGATGCACTTTTAACAGGTTACCCAATGTAAATATGAATAGCCATAGTGTAATTGGTATACGGTGACCCACGTAATAAAATTTGGGTATGAAATACTTAGTGTAGAAAGCTCTAGCACATGTATTTGTGAGGCAAAAGATTAGAATGCACAGCAATAAAAAACAAAAAATAAGAAATAAAAAACAATAACTAAATGGATAATAATCCACATCACAAAAATGCACTGTCACTTTAAATTACACTCTAGAGTTAGAGGTAGAATTTTATTGAATAATGATACTTATAATATATATTTGGCACATAACATACATATAAATGAATTTTAGTAACGTTATAATGTGATTTGGAAACACCTTGATGAAATATGTAGACACAGGAAGGGAATGTTTAAAGACGCGCACAAACAAACGCTGGATGCCACAGCGCATGCGCGAGATCCCTAAGATGGCGATGGAATCGCTTCCGGCAATGAGGTGTAACTAGGGAAGCGTCTCGCATACGCGCAGGCGCAGTAGTTGGTAAACAACGCCGTAATGGCGGCGCGCGGTCAGGGAAGGACCGCACATGGAGAGCAACATATGTTGCTATAATCATTTAACAATTAATAACAATCAAGCGGGCACCTGAGCTGCAACTGATCTATGTGAAAATATAACTGTAAGTAGAGAGAATTTTATTGTTTTAATGAGATAAGTAACCATGTATGCAAGTGTATAAACTACTGTATTAATTCCATTATAAAGAGAAACTGTTAATGTACAAAGAAACACTAATAACACTGTAAATTGATTAATAAGAATTGATATTGGAGAATGTATAAAATTCCCAGCATTTGCCCTAAGTGACTGCTGGAAGAAGGTCAGAGGACCGAAACGTCGCCTCACTATGCCTATATGCCAATAAAGGCAAAGAAAACACTCCAAATTGTGTGTGCTGCAGCCTCATTTTTGCAAGTATCTATCTATCTATCTATATCTATATCTATATCTATCTATCTATATCTATATCTATCTATCTATATCTATATCTCCATCTATCTATATCTATATCTATCTATCTATATCTATCTATATCTATCTATCTATCTATATCTATATCTATCTATATCTATCTAGGTGGCTTAACAACATACCCAAAAGCCAGTATATGAGGCTTAAGAGGAACTGCACGGAACAAGAGGATTTTGAATATGAAGTACAAAGGTTAACAAAAGAATTTCTGAGTAAAGGCTATAAAATTGACTCACTAAAAGAAGACCTAAGAATAGTGAGACAAAAAGATAGAACGGAATTACTTAGCCAAAAGATTGAGGCACAAACGCAGAATTCCATAGAACAACAGATAGGCAACCTCCCAATTATCACTGAATTCCATTCTAACTCCATTAGGTTTAAGAAGATAATTGGGAGACATTGGCACCACCTAAGACAGGATAAAACGATAGGAATTTTTTTGCCAGGTAACCCGAAATTGGTATATCGGAGAGCCCCATCACTAAATTTACTGGTGGCCCCAACTGTACAAGAACCAAAAAGCACAACAATTAATGTACACAATACCCTACTAGGAGGTCCCCTTAAATTTGGGTTTAGACCCTGTAAAATGTGTCAAACATGTAAAATTACCAATACATCTATAAAATTGGTAACCGAAGTGATTGACAGGCGAAGCAAACAAGCATTCCAAATCAAGGGATGCCTTACTTGCCACACTAAAAGTGTGATATATGTAATCAGATGCCCCTGCGATAAACTGTATGTGGGACGGACATCAAGATCACTACGAGAACGTATTGCAGAGCACTTGAGAAATATCAGAAAGGGTTTCCAGGGACACCCTTTAAGTAGGCATTTTAGAGAATTACACCACTCAAGCACATCTAATCTACATTTCTTTGCAGTAGAACAAATTAATAAAAGTTGGAGAGGAGGTAGTCACATTGAAAAAATGTCCAGAGCAGAGACCAAGTGGATCTATCAGTTGGACACACTTGCCCCTAATGGTCTCAATCAAGATGCTGAGCTGTTTGGTTTCACATAATCATTAGATAAGGTAAAATAAACTTTCTTTTCTTTTCCATAGACTTCCAAAACCAATATTCCATAACGATGATGATAATTGAAAGACTGTTTCTATGGAAATAACACTATGACAACTTAAAAATATAAAAGAGTTTATTCTCCCCTAATGTAATTACTGCAAGTGTCAAAACAAAGATCCTAAGATGGTAGTAGGCTATTAAGGATGACTAAAATGTCCACATCTTTAGCCAATCAGTGAAACAGACGTCAGTAGAAGGGAGGATAAAAAGAACACAAAGCACAGGGGGCGGGTATCTTGAAAAAGTTGACCGAGATCAACGAAACGCGTTGATCCCGCCCATCCTGTGCATACTCATTGCAGAATCCCTTCAGACTGACGTAGTACAGCACCTCCCAGCAGTGACCTGTAAGTTAGGACGAATCCTGTGTGCCGGTGTGCCGTCGCGTCACATCCGGCATCAACATCCGGGGATGCGAACGCCGACACACGAGGACAGACGAGGAGACCGGGTGTGTGCCGCTGGCCACGGCATACACTCTAGAAGACCTCGGACTTATGAGGAAACCCCTGACCGCAGGACACATCATTCAGTAAGTAGAGCTACGATCGCAGCCTGGCAATTGTAACTGACACTGCACGGGGGGGCTTCTGTGGCTCTGCAGGCGGGCCAGTCCTTTATGTGGTTCTCAGCCAGCTGAGGTAGAATAACAGCCTGCACGCCTGCTCGCGGTCTGAGCAAGCCAGCTTAACAGCAGGAGTACGGACATAAACTGAGAAAACATTAACCGTTGAGGTCCCTGACAGCATATGTCTGGACTATAAGGAAGTTAGCCAGTGTAACTATACTGGAAAGGAGGGCACCTTCGTCTGAGCACCATCCTACACAGGTACTCCCCGTATTACATTATTTTATTATCTTATTTTAGAGGACTCCTGGTAGTGACTTTTTTGGGAATGTAACTGATTTATTTCTGTGTTTAGTACAAGACATTGATAAAAGGTTTTTCAGCCAGAAAGCAATCACAGTTTTAAAGAAAGAAACCACAAGTCTCCTTATTACTTGTGCAACACAGGTACATTTGTAATTTAAGTGGTACAACCAGCTTCCTTTTTTCTTATGATTGTTAACACATTTTGACCCCCCCCTGTTTTCCCCCCCTTTTTAGTTTGTACCCTTGGACTAAGGACAATTAGCCAGAAAATAATAGGTTATAGGCAAAAACCACGGGCTTCCTATCAAGTGTGCAATACAGGTATTTCCAATACGACAACTGTTGTAGTCAGCTGTGTAGCCTCTGTTTTGGGTAAGCACTAAAAACTTCTCCCCCTCCCCTCCCCCCCCCTTTCTCTTTATACAGAAGGAGGTGGCAGAAAGTTTAAGAATCACAGTCCTTTTCAAAGCACAGCCCTGGAACTGACACAGATTCTGATATAGAAATCACAGTTGGACAAAAGCCTTTTAGTATCAGTTCCACAAAAATTAAAATTGTATTTTAATCGATGAGGCGTAGTAAAACCCTTTTTTAACCCTTCCCCACCCTCCTCCCTCCCTTCCCTTCTACCCCCCTTTTTTTGTTAAGAAACCCTTTTACGAAATTAATTTTATTGTTACTCTGAGCTTATAAATAAAGCATGACAAATTGGTTTTGAAAAATTCACGGTTGTCATCTCCCCCGTTTTTTGGTATTGAAACATCACCAGGTGTAGTTAAACTGGTTTGCGCTGGGTCCATCGATAATAACATTTCAAACCTTCAGGTATTAAGACATAAGAGCACAGGTGTACTTAGGACCTCCTAGCAGCAACCTTTATTTGGGGTCACCCTCACCCCAAAGACATTTTTTAGCTTGCTCCATTGTTTTTTTCTATAAATTTGATTGATTAATAAGATTCTGTGCCCACAGTGTCAGAGCAGCAACTACAAACTAACAAATAAAAAGCAAAACAATAGAATAGGCGAAGATGGTTCTTTGTCCTATCAGCAAGGAAAGACAGTTCAGACTCAAATATGTAGGTAGTTTCTTTCAAGAAATTACTACACCAGAAAAAATCATACAAGATGATGCTGAACGTATGGGACAGATGAAAAAATCCCTAAAAGCATTAGAAAAATGGCTATTTGTGGAGATGAGGGATATGTGGGAAATCTGTGCCCTAGAGGTATATCAAAAGACAAGGATTATACCAAAAGGTCTAGTAATCAATAAAGTGCTCTCTACAGACTTCTCAGAGAGAGGTACTGTAGATAAATGGAATGATATGTTGCAGGAGTTCTCCTTTACAGCTTTAAGTTTTATAATCCAACAAGAGAAAAAACAGTTTAAGAAAGGCTAAAAAGGAAATCAAAAACCTTTTGACGAGAATTATAGGATACGAAGAAGTTCCGGAATTGGTAAAACTAGCAAATGCGATCCTACTACGTTTGAGAGACAAAGAAAAGGCAATCCTTATAAAGAAGACAAGTAAGTTTGAGCGAGATGGAGTACCATACATGGTGATGGATTTTTCAGATAATGAAGATTTGAAGGTGAGCACCGATAAAGCCAAAGCACTTAGGCGAAGGTGGTTGAACGGACAGGAAGATGAAGAAGAAAATAAAACATTGAGTATGTATGAGACCGTAAGTTCAATCGATCTACAAGACAACTCCACAACAGATGTTAGTCTGTATGAAAATATAAGCTCCACTGCCCTCACCATTACATCAACACCAAGCTCCCTAAGAGAACTAATCACCCTAGATGAGCTTCATGATAGTTGGCTCCAAAAATCGGATGGAGAAGAAACTACAACGACGCCCGAATCATCTTGGATAAGGGAATCAGACTCTACCACGTATACACCAATGATATTGAGAACAAGGAAGCTGTCGCAGAAAAATTCAAAACTGGCGTGGGATGCAATAGAAGAACTCCCCCAGAAACAGGAAATTAACAGCGTTCCATCGGACCAAGAAAATACAAATACTACAAAAAGAAAATCAGGTCTACCTATCCCGACAAGTACAAACTTTCCAGTTCCAATAGATGCAATTGTCACTGTGTCCAATAGATTCAAAGCTCTTAGAAGTCCCAGCAAGGAATTGGGTGGTAATGAAGAAGATGTCGCAAGTATTGCTAAACTTGTGAAACCCAATAAGTCTACTAAAAAAGTTTTCAAAAAACAAAATACCAAACAAACCGTTATCCTCAACAAACAAAAGAAATCTAGATCAGACACTAAAACATTGGGGACACAAGCAATTATAAAAGATTTTTTTCACAAGGTCCCAAAAGAAAGCGTAAAAGAGGGGCTAGAGGAAGGAAACACACCAAGAAAGAAAAGCAGACAAATAAAACCGAAAAAACAACCCAAAAGATCTTCAATTTAAGTAATTACAAGCTAAGTCCGGCAGAAGAAAGCGTTCTTACTAAAGGACTAAAATTTGCCCTTCAAAGGAGGTGGTCCCCTTCAGTTTGTTTATTTCGGTAAAGAAATTTTTGAGAAATCTAAGATTAAAAAAGTATTTTTTGAAGAACAACGTAGAAAATGTCAATATACCAGTTACAGAGTTTCAACATTCAGGACTCTCAAGAGCATCTTCCTTTGATCCAATAGGGGAACAGTCAAAAGCACTATCTACCTTTGAAACCTTGGTAATACAAGATATTAGAAAACTAAAAAAGAGAAACCTAAAGTATGTAACTCAAAACCTTACAAAAGAAGAAAGAGAAGCCATTCGTTCACTGCAGGACAATAAAGGTATCGTAATAAGACCTGCAGACAAAGGGGGATCAATAGTAATATTAAGTAAAGACAAGTATAGGACCGAAGCCCTCAGGCTACTGAACGATGGAGAAACTTACAAAATACTCAAACAAGACCCCACAATCAAATTTGCAAAGGAGCTAAGGAAAATGGCAGAAGATGGCAGAGATTTAGGTATCCTAACTGAAAAAGAACTCAAATTCATTGTTAATGACACTCCAAGAATAGCAATGTTCTACTTTATCCCCAAAATGCACAAAGATCAGAGCAATCCCCCAGGAAGACCAATTATTTCAGGCATTGGGAGCCTAACCTCAAATTTATCACACTATATAGATAAGTATCTGCAGGGGTGTGTGGTGCAACTCCCAGCATATTTAAAAGACACTAAGGAGATTCTAAATATTTTAAAGCAACTGAAGTTCAAGGAAGGTTACATATTGGGTACCCTCGATGTTAGATCATTGTATACAGTAATTGACCATGAGAAGGGTTGTGCAGCAGCCAGTTATTTTCTAAACATTTTTTCACACTTAAATAAGCAACAGAGAGAATTTATTGAAGAGGGTATAAGATTCATTCTATCTCACAACTATTTTAAGTTTGAAGACCTCTTCTACAAACAAGAGATCGGGACCGCAATGGGCACGCGTTTCGCCCCAAGCTACGCTAATCTCTTCGTAGGAAAATGGGAAGAGGAAGTAATCTATCCAGGAGGCACACTAAGAAGGGATATGGTGCTATGGAAAAGATATATTGATGACATTCTATTCATTTGGAGAGGGACGGAAGACGACCTAAAGCATTTTGTAGGTCGTTTAAGCAAAAATAAATATGGACTTGAGTTTACAGCTACTATAAGTAAGGAGAGAGTTAGTTTTCTGGATATAGAAATTATTTACAAAGGAACAGCAACACTTGGGACCAAACTATTCAAAAAAGAGGTTGATTGTTGCAGTTTTATACCAATTGACAGCTGTCACCTTCCAAGGTGGCTTAAACAACATACCCAAAAGCCAGTATATGAGGCTTAAGAGGAACTGCACGGAACAAGAGGATTTTGAATATGAAGTACAAAGGTTAACAAAAGAATTTCTGAGTAAAGGCTATAAAATTGACTCACTAAAAGAAGACCTAAGAATAGTGAGACAAAAAGATAGAACGGAATTACTTAGCCAAAAGATTGAGGCACAAACGCAGAATTCCATAGAACAACAGATAGGCAACCTCCCAATTATCACTGAATTCCATTCTAACTCCATTAGGTTTAAGAAGATAATTGGGAGACATTGGCACCACCTAAGACAGGATAAAACGATAGGAATTTTTTTGCCAGGTAACCCGAAATTGGTATATCGGAGAGCCCCATCACTAAATTTACTGGTGGCCCCAACTGTACAAGAACCAAAAAGCACAACAATTAATGTACACAATACCCTACTAGGAGGTCCCCTTAAATTTGGGTTTAGACCCTGTAAAATGTGTCAAACATGTAAAATTACCAATACATCTATAAAATTGGTAACCGAAGTGATTGACAGGCGAAGCAAACAAGCATTCCAAATCAAGGGATGCCTTACTTGCCACACTAAAAGTGTGATATATGTAATCAGATGCCCCTGCGATAAACTGTATGTGGGACGGACATCAAGATCACTACGAGAACGTATTGCAGAGCACTTGAGAAATATCAGAAAGGGTTTCCAGGGACACCCTTTAAGTAGGCATTTTAGAGAATTACACCACTCAAGCACATCTAATCTACATTTCTTTGCAGTAGAACAAATTAATAAAAGTTGGAGAGGAGGTAGTCACATTGAAAAAATGTCCAGAGCAGAGACCAAGTGGATCTATCAGTTGGACACACTTGCCCCTAATGGTCTCAATCAAGATGCTGAGCTGTTTGGTTTCACATAATCATTAGATAAGGTAAAATAAACTTTCTTTTCTTTTCCATAGACTTCCAAAACCAATATTCCATAACGATGATGATAATTGAAAGACTGTTTCTATGGAAATAACACTATGACAACTTAAAAATATAAAAGAGTTTATTCTCCCCTAATGTAATTACTGCAAGTGTCAAAACAAAGATCCTAAGATGGTAGTAGGCTATTAAGGATGACTAAAATGTCCACATCTTTAGCCAATCAGTGAAACAGACGTCAGTAGAAGGGAGGATAAAAAGAACACAAAGCACAGGGGGCGGGTATCTTGAAAAAGTTGACCGAGATCAACGAAACGCGTTGATCCCGCCCATCCTGTGCATACTCATTGCAGAATCCCTTCAGACTGACGTAGTACAGCACCTCCCAGCAGTGACCTGTAAGTTAGGACGAATCCTGTGTGCCAGTGTGCCGTCGCGTCACATCCGGCATCAACATCCGGGGACGCGAACGCCGACACACGAGGACAGACGAGGAGACCGGGTGTGTGCCGCTGGCCACGGCATACACTCTAGAAGACCTCGGACTTATGAGGAAACCCCTGACCGCAGGACACATCATTCAGTAAGTAGAGCTACGATCGCAGCCTGGCAATTGTAACTGACACTGCACGGGGGGGCTTCTGTGGCTCTGCAGGCGGGCCAGTCCTTTATGTGGTTCTCAGCCAGCTGAGGTAGAATAACAGCCTGCACGCCTGCTCGCGGTCTGAGCAAGCCAGCTTAACAGCAGGAGTACGGACATAAACTGAGAAAACATTAACCGTTGAGGTCCCTGACAGCATATGTCTGGACTATAAGGAAGTTAGCCAGTGTAACTATACTGGAAAGGAGGGCACCTTCGTCTGAGCACCATCCTACACAGGTACTCCCCGTATTACATTATTTTATTATCTTATTTTAGAGGACTCCTGGTAGTGACTTTTTTGGGAATGTAACTGATTTATTTCTGTGTTTAGTACAAGACATTGATAAAAGGTTTTTCAGCCAGAAAGCAATCACAGTTTTAAAGAAAGAAACCACAAGTCTCCTTATTACTTGTGCAACACAGGTACATTTGTAATTTAAGTGGTACAACCAGCTTCCTTTTTTCTTATGATTGTTAACACATTTTGACCCCCCCCTGTTTTCCCCCCCTTTTTAGTTTGTACCCTTGGACTAAGGACAATTAGCCAGAAAATAATAGGTTATAGGCAAAAACCACGGGCTTCCTATCAAGTGTGCAATACAGGTATTTCCAATACGACAACTGTTGTAGTCAGCTGTGTAGCCTCTGTTTTGGGTAAGCACTAAAAACTTCTCCCCCTCCCCTCCCCCCCCCCTTTCTCTTTATACAGAAGGAGGTGGCAGAAAGTTTAAGAATCACAGTCCTTTTCAAAGCACAGCCCTGGAACTGACACAGATTCTGATATAGAAATCACAGTTGGACAAAAGCCTTTTAGTATCAGTTCCACAAAAATTAAAATTGTATTTTAATCGATGAGGCGTAGTAAAACCCTTTTTTAACCCTTCCCCACCCTCCTCCCTCCCTTCCCTTCTACCCCCCTTTTTTTGTTAAGAAACCCTTTTACGAAATTAATTTTATTGTTACTCTGAGCTTATAAATAAAGCATGACAAATTGGTTTTGAAAAATTCACGGTTGTCATCTCCCCCGTTTTTTGGTATTGAAACATCACCAGGTGTAGTTAAACTGGTTTGCGCTGGGTCCATCGATAATAACATTTCTATATCTATATCTATCTATCTATATCTATATCTATTTATCTATATCTTTCTCTTCTCTCTCTCTCTCTCTCTCTCTCTCTCTCTCCCTCTCCCTCTCTCTCTCCCTCTCTCTCTCTCCCTCTCTCTCTTCAGATTCTAGACTCCCGATTCTTTTGAATCGGGCTCACAGCTAGTGGAATATAATGGAGCTATATAAATAAATAAATAATAATAATAATAATAATAATAATAATGATTACCATAATTATTTGTTTGCCAAATCCCACAATAATGAAAGAGAATGTTTTAAGGCATTTTTATTACTTTCTGTAAAGTCACTTGAAACACACTGCTTCTTTGAGCAGCATCATGGGGACGTCTAAAGCAATCTGCAAAGATATCAGGAAGAGAATTGTGAACTTGCAAAAGTCTGGTTTATCCTTGGGTGCAATTTCCAGATGCCTGAAGTTGCATCGTTTATCTGTACAAACAATTACTGTATATACTCGTGTATAAGCCGACCCGTGTATAAGCCGACCCCCCTACTTTTGCCCCCAAAACCTGGGAAAACCTATTGACTCGTGTATAAGCCGAGGGTGGACCCCAGCACAGGTGTACAGCCCCCAGCAGTGTGGTATACAGGTCCCCCAATGGTAGTATACAGCAGCCTCCCCAGTGGCATATACAGGCCCCAGTAGTATATACAGCAACCCCAGTGGTATACAGCAGCCTCCCCAGTGGTATATACAGACCCCACCAGTATATACAGCAGCCCCAGTGGTATATACAGCAGCCCCAGTGGTATATACAGCAGCCCCAGTGGTATATACAGCAGCCCCAGTGGTATACAGGCCTCAGCAGTATATACAGCAGCCCCCAGGGGTTATACAGCAGCCCCCAGGGGTTATACAGCGCCCCCCAGGGGTTATACAGCACCCCCCAGGGGTTATACAGCACCCCCCAGGGGTTATACAGCGGCCCCCAGGGGGTACCCAGCGGCCCCCTGGGGGTACCCAGCAGCCCTCAGGGGATACCCAGCAGCCCCCTGGGGATACCAACAGCCCCCTGGGAGTACCAACATCCCCCTGAGGGTACCAACAGCCCCCAGGGGGTACCCAGCAGCCCCCTGGGGGTACCAACAGCCCCATGGGGGTACCAACATCCCCCTGGGGGTACCAACAGCCCCCAAAAGCTGGCACTGTCCCCCCTTGTAAGGCCCCCCCCCCCACTGCTTATACATTACCATCCCGGTGTTCTGATCGGCGCCGCTCCTCGGTGCTTCTTCTACCAACAGCCCCCAGGGGGTACCCAGCAGCCCCCAGGGGGTACCCAGCAGCCACCTGGGAGTACCAACATCCCCCTGGGGGTACCAACAGCCCCCAGGGGGTACCCAGCAGCCCCCTGGGGGTACCAACATCCCCCTGGGGGTACCAACAGCCCCAGGGGGTACCCAGCAGCCCCCTGGGGGTACCAACAGCCCCATGGGGGTACCAACATCCCCCTGGGGGTACCAACAGCCCCCAGGGGGTACCCAGCAGCCCCCAGGGTGTACCCAGCAGCCCCCTGGGGGTACCAACATCCCCCTGGGGGTACCCAGCAGCCCCCAGGGGGTACCCAGCAGCCCCCTGGGGGTACCAACAGCCCCCAAAAGCTGGCACTGTCCCCTCTTGTAAGGCCCCCCCCCCCGCTGCTTATACATTACCATCCCGGTGTTCTGATCGGCGCCGCTCCTCGGTGCTTCTTCTTCATCCTCCCGTCCTCGCTGGCTGCATCCGGGATCTCCGGCCATCGCGCGATGACGTCATATCGCTGCGACAGCCGGAGATCCCGGATGCAGCCAGCGAGGACGGGAGGATGAAGAAGAAGCACCGAGGAGCGGCGCCGATCAGAACACCGGGATGGTAATGTATAAGCAGCGGGGGGGGGGCCTTACAAGGGGGGACAGTGCCAGCTTTTGGGGGGCTATATGAACTGCTTCCCCCTGCCGCTGATTGACAGGGGGAAGCAGTGCATATATAATGAGCGGCCCCACGTGACGGGGCCGCTCATACAGCAGCCTCCCCCGCCTCCTCCAGCCTCCACAGCCCCCACCACAGCAGGTGGTACCGTATAGACCCGTGTATAAGCCGAGGGGGGGACTTTCAGCCCAAATTTTGGGCTGAAAAACTCAGCTTATACACGAGTATATACGGTATTTTATGTTTTTCCTCACTATCTGTAAGGACACGTTCAGACGATGAGTATTACTTGATTTTTACTTCAGTATCTGTAAGGACACGTTCAGACGATGAGTATTACTTGATTTTTACTTCAGTATCTGTAAGGACACGTTCAGACGATGAGTATTACTTGATTTTTACTTCACTATCTGTAAGGACACGTTCAGACGATGAGTGTTTTTTGATTTTTACTTCAGTATGTGTAACGCCACGTTCAGACGATGAGTATTTTATGTTTTTCCTCACTATCTGTAAGGACACGTTCAGACGATGAGTGTTTCTTGATTTTTACTTCAGTATCTGTAAGGACACGTTCAGACGATGAGTATTTTGTGATGTTTTTCCTCACTATCTGTAAAGCCTCGTGCAGACGATGAGTATTGTGTCACATTTAGGGGACTACAAGAATAGTCTCCCTTTTTTCAAAAAATTTGGGCAAAGACACCACTTAAGTGGCATCAATTGCACCACAGTTGCAAACTTTAAATGGTTACTTTTAGGCAAAAATCCACAAGGCTTTAGGCTGGTTTCACACCTCTGCGCCTGGCCACATCATCTGCACCAGCCTGGTCGCGCTGGCGCAGGTGCAGGCGCAGTGGTGATGTGGGGCCGCGTTTACAGGTACTGTAAACGCATACCTACTGCCCCCTATGCGCTCAGCTGCGCTCAGTGCCCCCATTATGTCCTATGGCCGAGCACAGCTGAGCGCGCGCTCTGCCAGTGAGAAGCGCAAGTGAAACTGGCAGAGCGCATGGCGCATGCGCCTGGTCTTGACGCACCCGGAAACGCTCTACTGAGGTGTTTCCGGGTGCGTCAGAGCGGGCGCATGCTGGCTGCGGGGCACGACAAGATCTCCAAGGCGTTAGTGGTGAGCTCAGGTCATTTTTCCAGTTTGGAAGCCCAAAATGAGCAAGGCTCCAGTTCCCCAGTCATTGCATCGATGTTAAGTTGGAGATACTCATGTACCATCCGCTTCAGGCGTTGACTATGTGTCAGACTTCTCATGTCTTCAGGCCTTGAAAATTATGGTCTGAAAAAATTTTGAAACGAAGCCACAAAATTGCTCGTACCACCCGCCAGAAATGGTGTTACTGGTACAGTGTGAGTGATGATGACGTGACAGTCCCACGGTTGACAAGTTGGAAATGTGAGATTCACTCTGTACTACTACTACCACTGGTGGTTTGTGGGAAAGCCGATCTGAGATTATGTTTCAGCTTCTGCTGATAGTCCTGCATGCGTGAATCCCTTTGTATGGGATCTAATAGTGTGGCAACCCAGTAGTCTGCATTACTCCTAATTCGCACAATCCGAGGGTTATGTTGCAGGTAGTGCAGTAAGAAGGCACTCATGTGTCTTACGCACCCAGGAGGACCAAGTCCTTGTTGTGGTGGTGGTGGGGAGGTGAGAATGATGCTTCTTTCTCTGCCCTCTCCCCCCCCAACTCGCACAACAGAAATGTCATCAAGGTCTCCCTCATCTGCTGACTCTTCAATGCCCATCGCCAGTTCATCCTCCAATTCTTCCTAGGCTCCTGCACCATCCTGAAGAGGTTGGTTGCTAACATGCGCCCTCGTGAATGCCTCTCCACCACCATCCCATGCCTGCCGTCTTGGTGCTGCCGACTGTGAGGATCTTGCAGATGTTGTCATCACTTCCGCATAGGACTCCTCCTGTACTTCCTCAACCTCCTCTTGTCCCATCACCTGACTCCGAATATTGTTTAGAGTGTGCATCGTCAGCACTAAACATCTTCGTCGCCATCTCAAAACTGTGCAGAAGGGTGCATAGGTCCTTGATCTGAGACAACTCCTGCAGCGTGATCTGCCCTACCTCTGGATCTCGTTGGCCCAGGCTATACGTCATAACGTATTGCACCAGGGCTCGTCGGTGCTGCCACAGTCGCTGCAACATGTGCAGAATAGAATTTCAGCGTGTTGGCACATCGCATTTCAAACGGTGAAGGGGCAAGCCGAAAGACTCCTGGAGCGAAGCCTGGTGAAGGGCCGCACCCAGGTTTGCAGCATTGTTGCACATGGCCTTCCCTGGCTGCAGGTTGAGTGGAGACAACCATTGCTGAAACTTAGTCGCCAGAGCTGACCACAACTGATCACACAACTGTGTGACTCACATTTCCTAGGCATTTCAAGGTAAAAACCGCCTGACGGCGTTGAGCCCTGCTGCCAGTACAGTAGGGAGATGTGCAGGATTCCTTCTGTGCAATTACAAGGCAGGTGGAGGACTGAGATGAGGTTGAGGAGGCAGAAACAGTGTAGGAACTTCTACCTACAGAGGATGGACGCACAACCCGTGGGGACGGTAAGACTTGGACAGCAGACAATTCTCCAGCTCTCACCAAAGTTAACCAATGCCCAGTCAGCGACATGTAACGCCAATGTCTATGCTTACTGGTCCAAGTGTCTGTGGTGAAATGCACCCTGCCACACACAGAGTTTCTCAAGGATGCAGTGATGTTGTCTCCGACATGCTGGTGTAGCACAGGCACACCTTTCTTGGAGAAGTAGTTGCGACTGGGCATCTGGTACTGGGGCACTGCGATGGACATAAGGTCTCGAAAATCCTCTGTGTCCACCAGGTATTTCTGAAGCCAACAGCTTGCAGATGGTGAAATTCAAGCGCTTAGTTTTCTCATGGCTAGGAGGAAATGGCCTTTAACTTGTCCACATCTGAGGGACAGAGGGCTGGCTGCTGTGCTGAGACACAGTTGAGAATGGTGTCCCCGGCAAACTACTGGTCTGGGAGGGAGGTGCAGGCGAAGATGTAATGTTGCCTTCATCCAAAGGTGGTGCTCTCGATGTCTGAGAAAGCTCAACACCAGCAGCATTTGACTCACCGTAGCCGGGGGTACACGTAGCGGGCGTTGTTTCTCCTCCAGTCACGGAACCGCGCCTGCGGTGGTGTAGGCCCGGTGGTCCAGATCAATAGGGGAATGGCGGAACAGTAGGGGTGATTTGTCTTCGTGACGCCACCTGCGGGTGTTCTGGTAACTTTACCAGCGCTGTTCGGGTCTCCGGGGGATGTTATACAGCGAGATGGAATGCCCCCCACAGGACGAGCGGGAGTCCCCGGAGCCTGGAGCTGCGCAAGATGTTGTGCGGCAGCTGCGGGGTGCTGCGCGCTGAATCCAGGAGTAACGTACAACCACACAAAGTCTCTTTTAGGTACCTTTACTGGGTGGTAATCAGGTACACTCAGACCGGGATAGTGAAGTTGGCACTTCTGGAGGTTCACAGCAAGCAGTGTTAGGCTTCCTTTCTCTATTTCTCTCTCTAAGGTCGGGTGGATGTAGAATCCAGCCGGACCGGGCAGTGTGTTCAATGGAACTTGCTTCACCTGGTTAACAGCACTGAGGGCACTGTAAAAGGGTCTGAGCAGGATCAGTACTCTTCCCTGGGCTCTCGTGGATGGGTGCATCAGGTGGAACAGGTGGCTAAACCTCCTATTGATGGTGCTGGTTCTCTGTGGTGGCTGGGTAGCTCTCACAGCTTCGGTTCCAGTAACCGGTTATTAAGGAAAGAGTCAGAATAACTCTGTGTTCCTGAGAGGTGTTCTCCTTCTTCCTCTTATCCCAATTGCAGGGATTTCCTCACTTGCTAGCAGGCTGGTTGGGCCTAGTGTGTCCCTCATAGGGTGGAGGTTTCACACAGGCTGGTAGCTCTTGTAGCGTCTACCACACTCTAAAGTTTCTCCCTCCAAGACTCTATTTATAGGGGGAACTGGTTCAAAGTCACCAGTGGAGCTCACCCTAGAGGCTCGGGGCGAAACCAGGTGTTCTAAGTGTTGTTGTGGTGTTTGTGGGTTTTGCTTTGCTGTTACTTACTCCATTTGTGCCTAAGGATTTCTGTGGTGCCCAGCATGTGCCAGGGTGCCACACATTGTCAACTTGAAAACCAAGTGATGCACTGCCAATCACACTACCTGTTGCGGGTAAAGAGGTGGAAGGTGTACATCCAAAAGCATGTGTTACAGCTGTCCCCACAGTCACAGACGATGAAGAGCACATGGATGCACTTGATGGTGCAGACGGTGGTAGGCCCGCCCTGCTAGCCCGCATTCTAGCACGGTGAGCTTCCCACTGCGACTTGTGCTTCATGTCCATGTGGCGGTTCATACATGAAGTACTCAAGCTAGTGAGTTTTTGGCCTCTACTCAGAGATTGGTGCCAAATCTTGCAGATGACATGAGTTGGGAGATCCTTGGTGATGTCAAAAAGGCCCAGGCTAGGCAAGGCTTAGAGCCCATGCGAGCTGCAGAGCAAGCACGACTTCCGCTCAGAGGCAGAGTTGTGGCTGTGGATGCAGTTGTTGGCGTGCTTCCAGTGCTCCTCCTATGTCCAGGAAGGTGCAACCTATCCTCGTCATCAGTAGCATCCTCCTCCACCTCCTGTGCTGACCTCATCGACTGGCTGACTGTGGGTTGACAGTAAGTGGGATCTCCAATCTCATCATCATCCTCTGTGTTCTCACACCCCTCATCCTCAGAGACAACCTCTTCCTGCCTTCACCGATAACTTAATTTGTCAATCAAATCCAGTATCTGAGTCTCCACAGAAAATCTGGAGTCCTGGGGAGTCTGCAAGTCACCTCAGGCGCCTAAGCAACCAGAAGAGGGAACCAGGCACCGCGGAAGGAACAGCGGCCAGCCAGTAGAGGGTTACCCGACGGCAGCGGGGGTGAGGGAAAGAGTGGAGGTCAGGCTGATTTTAAGTCACCGGGTTTCATACAACCACTGGGAAGCAGGAAGGAACAGACGGGAAATAAGGCACACACCAAGGGTTCCATCATACAACCCGGGATCCATTTGCAGCCACCCGTTAGCTGCCTGTCTTAACATCTGATGCTGAACTGTAAACTGCAACTTATAATGCCAAGAGTTTCCAGTAAAGTACCCGAAGAGAAGTGAACTTGACTCTGCTGCATTTCCTTGCGAATTACTTTGTTCCCCTACAGGAACCCTGCCCTGGAGGTCCAGTCCTACCTGCGGAGGACTTTACCACACTAGCCGCAAGACCATCTACCTCCGGCGGACTGTGGCGGCGCTGGTGGCATCTCACCAGATACTGCAGGTGGCGTCACGACAAACTTTGTACATAGTCCCCTGTAAATATCAACCCCCTTATTTAAAAGATAGGCCCAGGACACGGGGTAAGGCGCGGCCGCCGTTCCCCGTGACACAGCAGTTAACCCTTGCCACCTGACACCCGAGTACCCCATAGCCTGGGTGCAACACCTACACTAATAGTTTTTGGCACGCAGCGACTTGACCAAAAGTCAGATGTGGCCAAGGTGCAGTTAAAAATTAGTAGGAAGTACACTGGCGGTATAGTAGATTGTATTGCAAGTGGCCTACACTAATAGTTTTTGGCACGCTGAGACTTGACCAGAAGTCAGATGTGGCCAAGGTGCAGTTAGAAATTAGTAAGGAAGTACACTGGTGGTGTAGCTTTTCACAAGTGGGCTAGACTACTGTGTAAATCACACTGCTACTAATACAAACAAATTGATGAGACTAGCAGCAGCAAAAAAAATGCCTACTTAAGACAGGTGGTGTAGCTTCCTTAACAGCAGTGCTACACTACCTGCCCTAAAGGACTCCCAGAGGTAGATGTGGCCAGATGCTGTGAAAAAGACTTGTACAGCACTCTGGCACACACCTGCCTGGCAAAAACTAATAGGGACTGCTCTAACCTAGCCCAAAGGGCTGTAATTGAAACTAGTCCCTGTGGAGTAGATCTGAAAAAGGGCTGTTATAGACCTAGTCCCTAGTCCCTACTCCCTACTTCTATGATACAGCTCTTACAAGAGCTGATTCTGCTAAAATTCGCACCCTCCCCCAAGCCCCTACTCCCTAAACCTATCTATCTAACTATGTATTAGCTCTGTAGCTGAATGGGATAATAGAATTCTGAGTTTTGACTTTATGGCGCCCACAGCAGCAGTGGTGCCGTCTGACACACAGCTACAGCAATAAGCAAATGGTGGCGATCAAGAAAATGGCCGAGTCTTATAGGGCAAGGACATGTGACATACACAGCCAGTGATGCCGGACCTTGGTTGTGCAAAACATGCCCCTTACTGTGTTTCACTGAGATTGGCTCAAAGCCTGCACTGCCCCACTCTACATGCGGTCTGGAGAAAAAAAAAAAAAAGAGCTCCATCACTTCAGCAGCACTGATATGAACCCCGCCCCCCTCCCCCCGCACACTATTCGCTGAAAATGGATATTAAAATTGAAGATCAGTATTAGTGTGAAAAGCCAGGTATGCTTTTGGTGACCGAAGCATTGTAGAACATAACCTCGAACTGCCGAATTTGAAGCTAATTGTTCTAATTCAACAAATAACTCAAACACCGCCCAAAACAGGTCGAATTTGACATTGGCGAACATTTCGAATCGAACATCGCTCATCTCTATCCAGGAGGTCGAGGAAGATATCATAGCCGACCGTGCTGCCCCGGGAGTAGCCACCCTCGAAACTGAGGGAAAGGACATCGCCTTCTGGGGAACAGCGTTGCGGGACCCGTGTACTGAAATTGAGGAGATCACAGAGTGGACTATCCTGCATTCGAGTGCCGAGATGTTCCTAAAACTAAGCCGGCATGCGGAGCAGCAGAAGGGACTTAGGTTAAATACGGAACCGGGAGTGACGGTAGCAACACAGACCGAGCACCCGGTAACCTGTGAGAACCAGGCCCCCCACGAACTAGCTGAGCCCAACACTGAGGTCCCAGAACCAGCGGCCCTGCCTACAGTTGAGCCCGGAGAAGATTAGGCTACAGAACCGGAGGACCTCATCTGCTTCCCTGAGGAGCCCGACCTGATCGAGGAGGAGCATAATGAGCATCCTGTGGAGCAAGTCAGTGTCAGGGAGGAGGAGGATTCTGAGGAGGAAGGAGCCGTCGGTGACAGAGAGGAAGCCGGGCCCCGTGAGCCATGGAGAGCCAGACAATCAACAGTGCGAGCTAGTGCTGGAGCTATAAGGGTTATACAACTTGTGACTGACACCGGCCGAACCTGGCAACCTGTAGGATGACCCTGGTTCACATAGCCTGCTCAGGATGACGAGGTGGAACGGCAGAGGCGACGTGAAGCCCGGTGGGCAAACGAACTGGAAACCCGTCAAACCTGTGTCTTTTCCCCCAAACAACCGCCACAACTCCTGAAGCAGCGGAAAAAGGGGGTCATCACTGTTTTCAACCTAGGAACCGGGTACGGTTTCGCCTGGGAGGAAGGCCTCTACAGGTAGGTACTGCACCCCAAACAGCAGGTGTAGTGCCTCCGTAGACATGAATATGGAGGACCCTACAGAGTCTGCACCCTGCATTCATACAGTAGGCCACTTCAATACAGGGGACTGGTATTCAGTAGGTCCCAGGGGTGGAGTCTAGAGAGCGGGAGACAGGGTGTGACAATAGTGTCAGGAAGATGGTGTGAGACAGCGAGGAAGGCAGATGCAGGGAACCCTGTGACTGTAACAGGAGGGCGCCTCTTAGGAGAGGGGTGACCCAGACTCTGAAGGGGGTTACTCCAGGACTGGTTGGAGCCAGCTGGAGGCCCAGGTCACCACCGGCATACCGGTGCCAAGGCAGATAGTAAAAGGTCTAACCCTAACTGCAGACCGGCAAGCTGAGGGCCCGACACAAGAGAGCCACAGCACCCCTAAAGAAGCCCAACATCAGTCCCGCAGCTGGGTCCATGACACTGACAAGTAAGAGACTTTAGGTAACAGACCCTGAGGACTAGAGGCTTGGCTCAAGAGGGGTAAATACAGAGAGAGACAGAGGTACAGGACCAAGAACACCATATTAAATGCACCACTGCCAGACTCTGGAAAGTCCTCCAAGATCTGCAGCTACCAACCCTGTTCAACCAGACTGTACCGTGTACCCCTTTTCTACCTGGTGCAAGTAAAGAACTATTTGAGCTGATCTGGTGTTTGGTCTCCTTCAATCCGCCGCCCAGAGGGATTCTACAGCATCAAAGAGGTGAGGACTACTACTCCCCTCATCCACCCCGCTGCCCTTAGGTAAAGCTCCACCTGTTGGGAGCTGTACTACCAAAGCTGCATTCCCATCACCTCAGCGGCCGGCCGCAGCGCTGGTGACCCTATTACCAGGTACCACAGGTGGCATCACGTTACCATTCCCCCATCATCATCACCCACACCCCAGCCACTGAGGGTCCAGGGCACAGCATCGGGAACCGACAAGCCGTGATCCACACTGAAGTAACCACCTGTCCCGGTATCCGAGTACCCCCCCTACCCCGTCTACCGACTCAGGGTGATAGGTCCTCTTTAACTTCTTTTACTGGACAGTCCGGTATGATCCCTTTCTTAGGGTACCTTTACACGCGGCTACATTTCTAGGGTGGCTACAGGTAACTTACTGGTTGCAGTGAAATCATGGAGAGATTATTCCATTTGTACACAGCAACAAGATAGAACCTTGTCTCCATGATTTCACTGCAACCAGTAAGTTACCTGTAGCCACCCTAGAAATGTAGCCGCGTGTAAAGGTACCCTAAGGCAGCAGCACATCGGTCCGACTTGTAGATGTGGCCCAGAAAGAGCAGGTGCTACAATTGATGTCAATAGCTCCATTAAGTGGCCTCTCCTTCACCTCAACTTCCACAGGACACAGTGCAGTCCTCACAGGTGTCACAAGTATCCAGCCACCCTTCTGACTGTGAGTTGACACAAATGGTCGAGTCTGCATAGTTGTTCACACATACTGTAGCCTGGGAATCAGAGGTCAGATCCAAAGCTTCACTGTTTCTGGAGGAAGAAATGATCTGCACCAATGCAAAAAATCTTTGTGAGTCGGATCCAGGGAAGGACGAACAAGGGTTCGGGCATAATGTAAAGTCTCATTATCAAACTTTAACCCCTGTTTTTGGAGGCAAAGAGGCTGGTAATGATGATGAGACTCAGATAATTGAGGTGGATGCCTACATAACCTTGCAGTCAGGGCAAGAAGAGCGTGGCTCTGAGGGCAAGGAGTGTGACAACACAGAGGGTGATGATGTGGTTCCTGATACCACTTACTGTCAACCCACAGGCATGCAGTTGATGAACCCAGAAGAAGAGGTAGAACTGAAAGAAGGACATTGAAGCTGATGACGTTAGCTTGCGGCTTCCTGGACAGAGACAGCGTGCTGCAAGAACATTAACAATTGGGTCCTCTGCCACAACTCAGCCTCTCTGCAGAAGCCGTGGTTGCTCGGCAGTTAGCATGGACAGTAAGCCTAGCCTGGGCGTTTTTCATCATCACGAAGGATGACCCAGGTCATGTCATCTGCCAAATCTGTAAGTAAAATCTGAGTAGAGGCAAAAAAATAAACAATTTGAGTACTTCATGTATAATCCATCACATAGAGATGCAGCATAAATTACAGTGGGAAGCTCATCATGCTAAAATGCTGCTTAGCGGCCCTGCCCAATCACCAATCACCCCATCAAGGACATCTGTGGCTTCTTCATCCTCAGTGCCTGTGGGGACTGTTGTCATATTGTCACACAGACCTTTAGATGCACAACATCCATCTCTTTGCCTGCAACAGCCGGTGTGATTGACAGGCCGTCTCCTGTTTTGGAAGAGGATATGCCTGCTGGTGTTGAGTGCTGTGAGACATCGAGAGAACCACCTCTTCATGAAGGCAACATAACCTCTCTGCCTGCCTCAGAGTCCAGCAATTTGTCTGTTATACCCTACTCTACCCACAGCAGCGACTTCTCAGTTGGGCAGATATTGTCCAGTAAAAGATCATTTCCTCCTAGCCATGTCAAAGCTAAGAGGTTAAATGTCACCATATCCCATTTATAGGCCACGAAAGTGCTACCTTTCCATCTGGTTGATGTAATGAGGTGTGCAATTCAGACTGTATCATAGAAATGGATATAGAAATGAACTGTGCACAGTCCGCACTTGTCCACCAGGGGGCATCAGTGGACTGTACAATCACAGAGCTGGGAAACTCCCAGCCATCTCTGTTGTTTAACCAGGAAGTGAAAGCAGAGAATCAGTGCAGTATAAATCCAGAGCTGAGAAGATCTGCCTGCGGATGTCTGTTTAAAGTGGACTACTTTGCTACACTTTGCCGGAAAAAATCACCCCGCAGAAGCCCCTGTGACTGATCCTGGGCCACTGGACATTGGTGCTGTGTATCTGGCCGCTCTGCAAAACCTTGCCCGCCGAGCACCCGGATTACATGTGCAGGGGCCGTGACCGACATAAGGGAGCCATTTGTGCTGCTGTGATCTCCCTTCTGCTGTTGCTCTGTGTGCCCTGAGACTGGGAGAGACAGACTGTTACCTGCAGAAGGAGACCAAAGAAGAAGAGTGAGGAGATCCCCAGGCCTGCTACGTGGGAGCGACATCTTCTTCTGTGATAAGACTGGTACGTGATTTTAGGGAAAGTTAGGGAAAGATACCTTCATTGTTGTGTTTTCTTTTCTTGCTGCGTACCCGGCAGAAGTGAAGATTCAGAGACTCTAATATATACAAGTGCGCATATAGTTCGGTTGACTGTGATATAAACATGTTTGCCAGTAAAGAAACGTTATTATCGGTTAAACCTGAGTATGGGGATTCTGTTGAGAAAGATCATACACACACACCCGCGGCCTTACCACCGGTCGCTACATCTGGCGTAGTCGGCAGGATGTGTGATCAACAGAATCTCCTCCCGGTAGTAACTTATAACCAGACTTATACTACGGCCTGCAGGTCCATATCCGGTGCCAGCAGTCCGAGCAGTGACACGGAAGAATTGAAGCAGATAGTAGCAGAGTTGCAGAGACAGATACTACAGCTACAGCTCATGCTAGACCAACAGGCGGACAGGCAAGCGAGACAGCAACCCAGCCGGCCTATGGGAAGGTGCTGGACATGCGGCGACCCCCGCCATAGGGCAAACCGTTGTCCGCATCCTCCACCCGTGGTCCGATATACCAGAACCAGCAAGTCATGCCCCACAACAGCCGCCACCTTTAAACTAGACGCCCCAGCCAAAGCGGTTCGCTCGGCAGGGGAGATCAGGGAAAAGGGTGTGAAGAGACAGAGCCAGACCGATAAGCAAGTGCTGGCCACTCGGGTCTAGGGGACGGTGAAGTGGTTTAATGTCCGCGATGGGTATGGCTTCATCAGCAGGAATGACACAAAGGATGACGTGTTTGTACATCAGACTGCCATAAAGCGTAACAATCCTCGTAAGTGCCTCCGCAGCGTTGGTGATGGGGAGGTGGTACAGTTTGATGTTGTGAAGGGAGAGAGGGGTACAGAGGCCGCCGACGTCACCGGTCCTAGGGGTGTTCCCGTCAAAGGAAGCAGATTTGCCCCCAACCGGCGCCGCTACCGCCGGCGATCCTACTCTCCCCGGGTAGAAAACGTGACTGAGTTTATTGGAGATATTGTGAGCCCTGAACAAGGGAGCGAAGGTGAACGGGGGGATGACGGTTTCCCCCAACAGAGGTCCCTACTCCGCCGGAGATCAATCCCTGTGATATCAACGGCCATCACTGCCCTGGAGCCGATGGTTGTTGACAGGGACTGTCAACCTTTAAGTGGGGGGTATGTAATGAGGTGTGCAATTCAGACTGTATCATAGAAATGGATATAGAAATGAACTGTGCACAGTCCGCACTTGTCCACCAGGGGGCATCAGTGGACTGTACAATCACAGAGCTGGGAAACTCCCAGCCATCTCTGTTGTTTAACCAGGAAGTGAAAGCAGAGAATCAGTGCAGTATAAATCCAGAGCTGAGAAGATCTGCCTGCGGATGTCTGTTTAAAGTGGACTACTTTGCTACACCTTGCCGGAAAAATCACCCCGCAGAAGCCCCTGTGACTGATCCTGGGCCACTGGACATTGGTGCTGTGTATCTGGCCGCTCTGCAAAACCTTGCCCGCCGAGCACCCGGATTACATGTGCAGGGGCCGTGACCGACATAAGGGAGCCATTTGTGCTGCTGTGATCTCCCTTCTGCTGTTGCTCTGTGTGCCCTGAGACTGGGAGAGACAGACTGTTACCTGCAGAAGGAGACCAAAGAAGAAGAGTGAGGAGATCCCCAGGCCTGCTACGTGGGAGCGACATCTTCTTCTGTGATAAGACTGGTACGTGATTTTAGGGAAAGTTAGGGAAAGATACCTTCATTGTTGTGTTTTCTTTTCTTGCTGCGAACCCGGCAGAAGTGAAGATCCAGAGACTCTAATATATACAAGTGCGCATATAGTTCGGTTGACTGTGATATAAACATGTTTGCCAGTAAAGAAACGTTATTATCGGTTAAACCTGAGTATGGGGATTCTGTTGAGAAAGATCATACACACACACCCGCGGCCTTACCACCGGTCGCTACATCGATACAGAGAGTTTTCGAAAGCTCATGGCCGTCCCAGTCCCCCAGTACCATATGCCCAGTCGTCACTATTTCTTGAAGAAAGCTGTGCCTGTGCTCCATCAGCATGTCACAGACAATATCACTACTTCCTTAAGAAACTCTGTGTATGACAGGGTGCATTTCACTACCTGGATGAGTAAGCATGGCCAGGGCATTACATGTCGTTGACTGGGTACTGGGTGACTGCTCCTGTGTGTACCTGTTTCAGTTTGGGAGTGATGTTTTAATGATATTCAAGAAATAAAAAGGACTGCACAGAAGGGTTCCTCTGCTGTACTTCATATGCTGTTTCTAAGCCAGTTCCACCGTTCGCACCTCGCGGCTCAACGACTTGCATCGGTACAGAGGTATTTCTGCCTGACGATTAACCGCCTGATATGTGATGTGCCGACATGATGGAATTCCACTCTGCACATGTTGTAACAACTGTGGCAGCAGCAACAAGTCCTGGTGCAGTAAAACATGACAGCTTGGGCCAACACAATCCTGAGGTGCAGCGAATCACGCTACTGGAGTGTTTACAGATCAAGGACCTCTGTACCCTTCTGCACAGTTTTGAAATGGTAACTAAGATGTTTAGCTCTAACGATGCCATTATCAGCATGACTATTCCGGTAATCTATATGTTGGAGCACACTTTGACCAGTGTGCGGAGTCAGGTGGTGTTCCAAGAGGAAGAGCTGACAGTACAGGAGGAGATGTATGCAGATCAGATAACAAGATCTGTAAGGCCCAGGCTGCTGTCAGCACAGAGATGGGTGGCATTGGAGGATTGAGGAGGGGGATCAACGAGAGCTCACACTAGCAGCCAAACAGTTGATGAAAGTGCAGGAGGTGAGGAAAAAATGGAGGAGGAAGAGGCGATGTTGATGGAAGACTCAACAAATGAGGGAAATTTTGGTCATGTTTCGAGGTTGACAGGAGAGGACGGAGAAATGAAGCAGGAATGTTATCCCGCTGCCGCTAACAAAAAAAGGACTTGGGCCTCATGGATGCGCAAGACACATGAGTGCCTTTTTGCTGCACTACATGCAACATGATCCACAGATTGTTAAGATTCAAAGTAATTCAGACTACTGGGTAAGTGTCACGGGTGGCACGGATGACAGGGTAGAGGCCACGCGCAGACGGTCCCAGCGGTTGGCCAATCAGCCATAAGAGTTGAGGACGGTCCGTCTTTCAGGGCATTTACCTTCTGTGTAGATGAAGAGAAGGTATGATAAGATCTCCCTATCATGGGGAGACGGCTGGGAAGGTCTTGTGCTCGGTCTGGTTTCTACACCAGTATCCTGGGTCTCTAGGACCCAGCAGGTTCTTCCCACCTTTATAAGGAGTTTCATTGCCCTCCCTCAGTGCAGGTGATATTTCCTTGTGCACTCATTATACTTGCTCCAGCAGAAGCAGAGGTGGTGGAGGTTGCTGTGATCTGCTGCAAGATAAGTGTTTTCTTTCCCCATTGTCTGTTATTTCCTTGTGTTGTCTTTAGTTGTTAGTGGAGGGGTCTAGTGAACCTCTCCATCTGATCCTTAGCTAAGGTAGTGCTAGGATCAGAGAGGGACGAGGTTCGTGGTCGGCGACAGTTGAGGAAACTGTATAGGGACGTTAGGGCAGACAGGGTCAGCCCCAGTAAGACCAGGGGTCACCCTCTCCTTCTTGTGCCCATAGTTTTAGGGACTCCTTATTCCCCCCCCCCGTCGTGGTCCTACGCTGAGTGCCTCTCCCGCCCCCAGCGTGACAGTAAGCCCAAAGCATGCAACACTTTTCCTGACTCCAGACCAGAAGGAGGGGCTCTGAAACCCAGGTTCAGGGGAGCTCCCCTATAAATTCTGGCCTGTGGGGAGGGGGGGGAGTAAGTGCATTTCCTAGGAGTACTGCGAAGACGACCTGTGGACTGGAGCAGTGCTAAGCTCATCCCAGGTAGAGTCGAGAGAGAGGAACAGCAAGGGACCCATAGGAGAAGTGGATCCAGCAGACCAGCTTACCCCAGTACAGAGCGCCAGAAGCGGATACCGGAGTCCAAGGTAGTGATGGTATTCCAGGCCCAGCAGCCAAAACTGGAGGACGGGAGATTCCAAGTCTCCCGGCCACAGCAAAGCACCAGGAGGCACAGCAGAATCAGAGAGCTCAGGGACAGTGGCCAGAGGAGTGGTGCCGGGGAAGGGCTCAAGCTGCCTGCCATACTGGTGAGAGACCTAACAACAGAGAGAGAGAGAGGGACAGTTGAGAGCTCAGGGACAGTTGCCAGAGAAGGGCAAGAGCTTAAGCTGCCTGCCAGACTGATGAGACACTTTCCAGCAGGAAGAGAGGGTCGCAGCTTAGCTACAGGCAGCCAGGACCAGCAAGGAGTAGCGCAATAGGGAGGCCTCAGAACTCATCAGGTGAGGAGATCTCCAATTTGCTTCCAATGCCACCCGGACTCACAACATCACCTGTGGACAGTATCCTGGTTTCTACCTGCAACTATCAATAAAGGTAATGGAGACTACGCACCGTGTGTCTGTCGGTTATTCTGTGCCCTCAGTCCTGCACCCCCAATGGCCTACCACCATCATAGACTTTACCGGTTGCCCTGGGGAACTGCTGCACCCATGGGGAGCAATACCACCTTAGCTGCAATCCCATTATCCCCAGAGGTCTCGCACTGCAGCATTGGCCCCAACTGCTGAACACTAAGGGTAGCGTCACGACAACCATCCTTAAAAAACTACCCCCAGAACTTTCAAGTTGATCCCCGGGGTCACGGAGTCAGGTCTCGACCCCTGTGACTCCCGAGAAGCATCAAAGTTCTGAGTAACCCACAGACCAGGGGCGCATCAGTAACTCCTAGACAGTATGGTGCAGGAATATCTACAGCTTAAAATCATCAGTGTGAAATTGGTCTTTAGTGTATGTGGCACCCTGTTCCAGGTGGCCACAGGCTTCCCTGGGACACTGAAGGATTTTCCACGACAAGTAACCCACTTACACCCAACACCTTCCACCCCAGGCCTGTAGGGGGGCCCAACTGGTTGCTTTAAGCCAGTTTCCCCTATAAATACAGGTGCTGGGGGCAGAGTCAGACACTGTGCAGATGCTAGAAGAACTGTAAGGTAGCTCAGAGACTAGTGAGCTGAACTGGTACCGGAGCCGTGCTAGGCCCAAACCAGTACACACAAGAGTCAGTGTGAGGACCCGCAGAGTAGGGATGGAAGGCAAAGGCAAGGAACACTTTATCCAGTCACTGGAGCCCGAGTCTGCAGGGGACAGAGGAAATAGACCCAGCAGAAAAACCAGCATCCCGAGGAGGCTTAGCTTCCAGGACACCAGCAGCACCAACAATTGAGAGCCAGGAACCGCGGGGAGAGAGACGACGGGAGCCCTCAGTGCAGCAACACGGGTGTGGAGAGAGAAGTAACGGTCCGGTTAGGTTCCATACCTGCCCAACTCAGAAAAGCTAACAGAAAAGCTAAATAAAGAGGCCTACAACCCTACTCGCTGTGGAGATCCCAAGGTGTTTTCCTTCACTCCGGACGTATGTACCTGTAACCAGTCATCAGTAAAGGTACCAAAAGACTTTAATGTGTGCGTGTCCCTCCTTCCACTCATCCTGCACCACACCAACTGCGCTCGCCTACTCCAACCCTGTACAGAAACGACTGTGCTGCCCTACTCCACCATCACAACCCTTAGCCCCGGGGACCCCGCTCCTCCTGTAGGGAGCCACTCCATCTTGCTGCAGCCCATCACCCCGGAGGCCCAAGCAGCACCGGTGCCTTCACCGGAGTCTACAGGTGGCGTCACGACTGACAACCCCTATCCCTGTAAATATACACTTTTTATTGTCACCCAAGGGCACAGGCTCGGGCACGGACCACCCATGATATCCCCCGCAACTGACCGCACGAGACCTGAGTACCCATTCCCTTGTGGCCCCAGACATGTACTTTGGGCTTCCAAACTGGAAAAGTGGCCTGAGGTCACCTCTCATGCTTGGAGATTTTGTTGTGCCCAGCAGCCAGTGTTCTCAGAACGTGACTTCAGTGCTGCTGGTGATGTATTTATGGATAATAATAATAATAATAATAATAAAGCTTTATTTATATAGCGCCAACATATTCCGCAGCGCTTTACAATGTAGGGATAAGTGCATCTGGCTGTCCACCGACAGTGTAGATTGCCTAACATTTATCAAGATGAACAAGTCACTATTCTTCACTTTTGCACCTCAGTGTCAAAATGGGGAGACTAGATGCTTGTGCATTTATCAATGTGCTGCATTAAAATCCACTTTACACTATTTTGACCCACCCCAGGGCCATGGGGCACTCTGAACCGGGCTTTGGGTGCTTCTGGGTGAGTCACAGGGGTCTAGACCCAGCTCTGTGACCCTGGGGATCAGTTTTGAAAAGTTCTGGTGGATAGTATTTAGGGAATAGGTGCTGAGATGCCACCCATGGTAGCCGGCTATTGGGGCCGAGGCTGTGGTGCGGGTCCTCCGGGGATGATGGATGGGCAGCTGCAGTGGTATCACTCCCCATGGGTGGTGCGGTTCCCCGGGGCAACCATTAAATCTATGGCGGTGAGGGGCGTGGCTTGGACATGGAGCCGTGAGGACGCGTCTCTGTGGAGCTCCGGTGTCCTCCGGCATTATCAGCCCATAATTTGCACACAACGGCCTGAAAGAGACCTGACATGAAGGGGAAGGCTGGGCTGCGATCACAGGCGTCCAGGGAGACCGGCCCGAGCCCCAGGGGAGCGGACATCACCAAATATATGTCAGCGCCTGGCAGCACAGGCAGCGCAAGCAGGAAACAGGGAGCTGCAGTAATGGCGCCGGAGAAAGCTCCCGCCCGGCCCCACCGCAGGGAAGAGGAGCAGTTCTGCCTGCAGCGGCGCCTCGCCGCCTCACTGCCTCAGCTCCTAAGTGCACGAGCGGAGGGGGAGCGCGGGACCCGGAACGAACAGGAGAGCAGCGATCCATAAGTCTGGGAGCCGAGGAAGCACAGTCCATAATTGAGCTAACAGTGATTACTCCTCCCTCCCCCTCTCCCTCTCACCCTGGACACTGTACAAAGGAGACAGCTCACATGGAACCTGTGCACGCAACGATGACTGCACCCCTGCCCCCAGAGTGTGCACATCCTCCCTGTCTGACAGAGAATGTATATGGGAATTTGGAAGGGGACAATGGGGCCCTTGGGAGCCGGGGGCCACAGAGTGAACTGCAGTGCCCCCCCCCCCCTGCACAGGGAAGCAATCTGCCTATGGAGTCCATAGATGCTGGAGACATTAGTGCACGACTGAGCACTATGCCCACCAAGACGGATATGGAGCATTACATTCAGCGGCTGGAGGCAGTCTGTAGAGGGGAAATAGGTACCCTAAAAGAAGACGTGTCCATTATTCAATCTAATGTTAACACCATTGAGGCCACCGTGGAGAGGCTTTCCTCCCAGGTCCAGGCTCAGCAGCAGCTCCTTGATCTTCACACTGGAACTTTTGATTTAATATTGGATATGATGGAGGACGCTGAAAATAGAAATCGACGTAATAACATTAGAGTCCGTGGCTTGCCGGAATCGGTTGAGCCACGGTATCTGGTTTCTGCTCTCCACCGTGTCTTTAACTCCCTACTGGATAGAGAGGTGGACATGCATATAGAAATTGATAGAGCCCACCGGTCCTTGGGCCCAAGGAGCCCTGATGCAAGCAAGCCGAGGTATGTCATCTGTCGCATTCATTATTTCCGTATAAAAGACGATATTATGCTACGGGCTCGGGGTCATGACTCCATAGAATTCAATGGGGCAGAGATTATGCTCATGGCTGATCTATCACGCATTACCCTGGCTAAGCGACGTGCGCTTCGCCCTCTATTGGACTCCCTCAGAGACAGACAAATCCCGTATAGCTGGGGTTACTCTTTCCAGCTCCAGGTGCGAGGAGAGGGGAACATAACTATACTGAGATCGCCGGCAGACCTACAGGACTTTACAGCTGCTTTGGACCTGCCGCTGGTGGAGCTGGGCGAGTGGCCTCGGCTTTCCACCTTTGCCTTGAGAGGTCCGTGTCGTGCGGGGGCACTCCGAGCTGACCTGCCGAATAAGAGGAGGAGGTCCAGGCGACGTCGGCGCGGATCTTCTGCCCGCTCTGGAGACACTTGAAGGCTACATCTGCTTTTGCCTTTTCCCATGAAGGGCTGCCGTCTTGATTGGGCGTGGAGTATCCTCTCTTATGTTTTGTGGACATACAGTTTGTCTCCTCTCAGGGGTTCGGTGACCGATATTGCACTATGTGTTGGGGGAGACCCCATGTGAGAGCCTGTGCGATTGTTCTTAGTTCCCGGTTGTGCGTGTGCGTACATCCGGTTTAAGGGGCTCTCGCAGGGGATCTTCCCCACCTTCTTTTTCCTGTTAATGCTGTAGTGATAATATGATAGTCACTTGATATGGCTATGTTTAATGGTTTATTACATTTTCCTTTTTCTTAGCAGGCTATTTGCCGGGGGGGAACTGGTGGCCCTGTATTCAATCAGCCCCCACGTTAGGACGTGTCGACGACACAGTTGTTCAGAGTCTTCTCTGACCTTCTTAGTTTTTGTTGAACCTGAAGGTTCATACCCTTTAGGTTCCTCAGGCGGAATACTATCCTCCGTCTAATTGTACTTTCACGTTTTTTTTTTTTTTTTTCCTAATCCCTGTCTATTCCCCTGTTTCTCCCTTATACATTACTTTTCCCCACTTTTTCCACTTTTCCTTCCTTCCCTCCCTTCCTTGACCTACACCTTTCTCCCCCTCTTTTCTTGATCCAGCTGTGGGGTAGAGCTCGGGGGCACAAATGGCGACGCTACAGATGTGTTCCCTGAACGTTAGGGGATTTAATGTCCCTGAAAAATGTTCCAAAATCTTACAATTAGGGCCAGAAATATTTGGACAGTGACACAATTTTCGCGAGTTGGGCTCTGCATGCCACCACATTGGATTTGAAATGAAACCTCTACAACAGAATTCAAGTGCAGATTGTAACGTTTAATTTGAAGGGTTGAACAAAAATATCTGATAGAAAATGTAGGAATTTGACACATTTCTTTACAAACACTCCACATTTTAGGAGGTCAAAAGTAATTGGACAAATAAACATAACCCAAAACAAAATATTTTTATTTTCAATATTTTGTTGCGAATCCTTTGGAGGCAATCACTGCCTTAAGTCTGGAACCCATGGACATCACCAAACGCTGGGTTTCCTCCTTTTTAATGCTTTGCCAGGCCTTTACAGCCGCAGCCTTCAGGTCTTGCTTGTTTGTGGGTCTTTCCGTCTTAAGTCTGGATTTGAGCAAGTGAAATGCATGCTCAATTGGGTTAAGATCTGGTGATTGACTTGGCCATTGCAGAATGTTCCACTTTTTTGCACTCATGAACTCCTGGGTAGCTTTGGCTGTATGCTTGGGGTCATTGTCCATCTGTACTATGAAGCGCCGTCCAATCAACTTTGCAGCATTTGGCTGAATCTGGGCTGAAAGTATATCCCGTTACACTTCAGAATTCATCCGGCTACTCTTGTCTGCTGTTATGTCATCAATAAACACAAGTGACCCAGTGCCATTGAAAGCCATGCATGCCCATGCCATCACGTTGCCTCCACCATGTTTTACAGAGGATGTGGTGTGCCTTGGATCATGTGCCGTTCCCTTTCTTCTCCAAACTTTTTTCTTCCCATCATTCTGGTACAGGTTGATCTTTGTCTCATCTGTCCATAGAATACTTTTCCAGAACTGAGCTGGCTTCTTGAGGTGTTTTTCAGCAAATTTAACTCTGGCCTGTCTATTTTTGGAATTGATGAATGGTTTGCATCTAGATGTGAACCCTTTGTATTTACTGTCATGGAGTCTTCTCTTTACTGTTGACAGATACACCTACTTCACTGAGAGTGTTCTGGACTTCAGTTGATGTTGTGAACGGGTTCTTCTTCACCAAATAAAGTATGCGGCGATCATCCACCACTGTTGTCATCCGTGGACGCCCAGGCCTTTTAGAGTTCCCAAGCTCACCAGTCAATTCCTTTTTTTCTCAGAATGTACCCAACTGTTGATTTTGCTACTCCAAGCATGTCTGCTATCTCTCTGATGGATTTTTTATTTTTTTTCAGCCTCAGGATGTTCTGCTTCACCTCAATTGAGAGTTCCTTTGACCGCATGTTGTCTGGTCACAGCAACAGCTTCCAAATGCAAAACCACACACCTGGAATCCACCCCTGACCTTTTAACTACTTCATTGATTACAGGTTAACGAGGGAGACACCTTCAGAGTTTATTGCAGCCCTTAGAGTCCATTGTCCAATTACTTTTGGTCCCTTGAAAAAGAGGAGGCTATGCATTACAGAGCTATGATTCCTAAACCCTTTCTCCGATTTGGATGTGGAAACTCTCATATTGCAGCTGGGAGTGTGCACTTTCAGCCCATATTATATATATAATTGTATTTCTAAACATGTTTTTGTAAACAGCTAAAATAACAAAACTTGTGTCACTGTCCAAATATTTCTGGCCCTAACTGTATATCAAATGCACAAGAAAAAGGTGAAAATTCTCCTCCTCCAGGAGACTCATTTCCGATCAGGTAAACTCCCCGTACTAAATCTTAGATACTACTCACAATGGTTTCATGCTAGCAACCCGGAGTCCAAATCTAAGGGGGTCAGTATTGCCCTTTATAAGTCCCTGAAGGCGCAGGTACTGGCCACGGAGGTCGACCCAGGCGGCAGATATCTGTTTATCAAGCTCAAAATTGCCAATGACACTCTTACGGTGGCCAATTTCTACCTTCCTAACAGAGACCAGGCCCGTACATGTAAGAGATATCTTCGCGTATTGTCAACATTTGCAGAGGGATACGTGGTGGCGGGTGGGGATTTCAACATGGTGCTGGATCGTGCCCTCGACTCCTCATCTGGTGGGTCGGCGGTTCCCCCTTCACACCTGGAGAGCCTGAAGCGCATGTTGGTGTCCTTGCGATTGGTGGATGTGTGGCGGATTATGCACCCCTCAGATAGAGACTACACCTTTTTCTCTACAGTCCACAACTCCTATAGCCGGATAGATTATTTCCTGGTGAGCCACGGACTCCTGTCATATGAACCACGAGCGACCATTGAAGTGTCGGTCTGGTCGGATCACGCTCCGGTGATGCTGTCCCTCCAGCTTCCGGACATGTGTAGGAAAGAATGGACCTGGTCTTTGAATCCGGGTTTATTGAAAGAACCTTCTTGTCTGGAGGCGGTGTGGACGGCAGTCTCGGAATTTTTCGCTATACACAGTAATGACCCCACGGCTCTTCCTTATCAGTGGGAGGCATTGAAGGGAGTTATCAGGGGAGTGCTCATTCAGCACGGAGCCCGCCTGAAGAGAATCAGATCTGAGGCTATTGACGGACTGTTGTCCCGGGTTCAGACTTTAGAGACTATTCATAAACGAACAAGAGACATAAAGGTGATGGCCGACCTCCTACGGGCCAAGACGGACCTGACTGAATTGCTTGACACAAGATTGGCGAGACAGAGAGATCGTTATCGCCGTTACTTATACGAGTGCTCTGACAAGCCAGGAAGGGCGCTCTCGAGGTTCCTACATCCAAGGGTCCCCCCTACGTTCATTTCTAACATAAAAGCAGGTTCAGGTGTCGTGGTTCACTCTCCCGTGGAGATAGTAGACGCCTTTCTACGCTATTTTGACTCGCTAGACAATCTTAAAGGCCCTCTAGCGGACATGCCTAGTGAGGAGTTTAGGACGAGAGTGGAGGAGTACGTTAGGGAGACACCGCTTCCTCCCCTTTCGGAGGTTGAGGCGGAGACATTGGAGGATCCCTTGACGGAAGAGGAGGTCTCTGACACCGTTAAGTCTATGGCGAATGGTAAGAGCCCCGGGCCGGATGGCTTTCCGGCGCATTTTTATAAGCTATTCATAGACCTACTATCACCTTTTCTGGCTAAATTATTTAACTCAATCTCGGGGACCTGCCCTTTCGCCCCTCAGACACTATTAGCCACAATAGTGGTTATCCCCAAACCGGACAAGGACCCCGGTCTGTGTGCTAATTACAGGCCAATATCCTTCATCAACACCGACGTGAAGATTTTTGTTAAGATCATAGCGAGCAGGCTGGGTCCTGTTCTCACAGAGGCTATCCACAATGATCAGGTGGGCTTTGTGCAGCATAGAGAGGCTAGGGACAATACGCTTAAGACCCTGCTCCTTACCTCGTATTTGTGCTCAGGTAGGATTCCGGCCTGCTTGTTATCCATCGATGCAGAAAAGGCGTTTGATCGCCTGGATTGGCCTTTTCTCCGGGCCTCTCTGGATCAGCTGGGGCTTGGGACCGGTTTGATGGGAAAGATCTTCGCTCTGTACAACAGTCCGAAAGCCCGTATTAGGGTAAATGGTGTTCTCTCGGCCCCCTTTGAGATACGCAATGGCACCAGGCAGGGCTGCCCTTTGTCTCCTCTCCTCTATGTTATTGCCATGGAGCATCTGGCGGTGGCTCTCCGGACCTTGCCCGATATCCAGGGTGTACGGATTGGACAATCTGAATTCAAACTCTCATTATACGCAGACGACTTGCATCTCTATGTTACAAATCCAATAATAGCCTTCCCAGTGCTCATGGGGGAGTATCGGAGGTTTGGAGAGGTTTCAAATTTTAGGGTTAATTATACTAAAACAGAGGCACTTAATATCTCCCTGCCTGGTGCCGTGGTGACGCAGCTCCGGGAGTCCTTTTCCTTTAAGTGGAGATCCTCTTCATTAAAGTATTTGGGGGTTTTGCTTTCAGCGGACCTAAATGACTTGTATGAATTGAATTATGCCCCACTCTTGAAAAGAACGGTTTTGGACTTGGCAAAATACAACAGACCTCATTTGTCCTGATTTGGACGAATGAGTGTCATTAAAATGGATGTGTTACCCCGGTATCTATATCTTTTTCAAACCACTCCGATTGCCGTCCCAGACAGTTTTTTCCAACGCTTACAATCGGCCATTAACGCCTTTGTGTGGGGAGCTAAGAGACCTCGGACCAGGTTCTCAGTCCTGACTCGGCCGAAGGGTGAGGGAGGCGCGGGGCTTCCTG
>JARQOC010000004.1:505008104-505119956 GCA_033576535.1 Allobates femoralis
TTTCAGAGGGGATGAACAGATCACAGTCCCCAAAAACATGGAGGGAAGTATACAGGCATCAACAATCTATGGCATACAACGTGGTACATCAATGTGCATAAATAGTAAAAGATACTGGATCCCTAGCCTGTCTTTAGTGCCCAAACACACGCATGTAATGGGGGGTTGTGACACGTGTTCAGGGGCTACCCCGACATATGTTTCAGATAGTCTTTCTTCAGGGGGTGATAGATAAGGAGTGAGGTCCTGGGTTTTATGTGTGCCAGCTGACTCACTGTTGCCGGATGCTCACGTCTCAGGCGATGCAGCACTTGTCACGGTTCCGCGCCTGAGGCTGTGGGGGCTCGGTGGTCAGATCAAAGGGGATAAAAGGATGGGGATGTTTCTTGATTGTTGTGACGCCACCTGTGGGAGTCCAGTGAATGCACCGGCGCTGCTTGGGCCTCCGGGGGATGTGCGGCAGCTTGACGGGATGCTCCCTACAGGATGAGCAGGGGTCCCCGGGGCCAGGAGCTGCACTAGATCGAATACGGCAGCTCGGGTAGTTCTGGGTGTTAATCCAGGAATGAAGCACGGACACACAAAGTCTTTTCTGTACCTTTTACTGGTGACAACAGGTACACTCGACCGGGTGATGAAGTAGACACTCTTGGAGATTCCACAGCAAGCAGTGTGTAGACTTCCGTATGTACACAGTTCTACAGGGTCTGGTGGATATAGAATCCTACCGGACCGGGGTTGCACGTTCTGGTGGGACGTGTTTCACCTGAGTTTGCTGCATTGAGGGCACTATAAAGGGTTGCGGGATTCGAATTTCCTTTCCCCGGGCTCTCATCTGATGGTGCTTCAGGTGTCCAGGGAGCTAAACTCCCTTGTTTGGGGTGCTGGTTTCTCTGCAGCCTGCGCTGTGGCTCCTGCAGCTCGGACCCAGTGACCGGATTGTTAGGGTGAGTTAAGGTAACTCCTCTGTCCCTGTGAAGTATTTGCCTCCTGTTCCTATGACTCTTGTTGAGAGAGTCTCTCACTTTCCGGGTGTGCTGGTATGGGCCTAGTGTGGCTCCAGTACCAGGTCAGCTCTCCTAGCTGTTCACAGTTCTAAAGTGACTGCACACTCCACTGTTTCTCCCTCCAGGACCCGTATTTATAGGGGGAACTGGCTTAAGGTAACAGTGGAGCTCCCCCTAGAGGCCTGGGGTGAAAAGGGGTGTAAAAAGGTGTTTTAGTAGTGAGGTCTGCTTGCTGTGTACACTCCATTTGCGTCCTAGGAGTTCTGTGGTGCCCCAATCAGGGTGCCACACAGCCACCTGTCGCTTATTCCTACCTAATTACAGGCCTGTATCAATGCTGCAGCTGCTGGACACGCAGCTCCGCGACCTCCAGGGTCGGAACTGTACTTCCGGTGACATCACCAAACCGGAAGTACGCGGAGCTGCGCCCGCGTGTGCGCAGTGGTAACTAGTCCCACTGCGCATGCGCCGAAGATATCGGCGGCATACTAGTTAGGGGCAAAGAAACTGACAAAATGTTTAGGGCTATAGAATACAGATTGTACATTAATAACTAATTGAATCATATATACCGTATTTTTCGCTTGATAAGACGCACCTGATTATAAGACGCACCTAGGTTTTAGAGGAGAAAAATAAGAAAAAAAATATTTTGAGCCAAATGGTGATGCTCTGTTTTGGGGGATCTGCGGATGACGCTCTGTTATGGGGGATCTGTGGTGATGCTCTGTTATTTGGGATCTGTGGTGACGCTGTGTTATGGAGGATCTGTGGTGACACTCTGTTATGGGGGATCTGTAGTGACACTCTGTTGTTTGGGTTCCTTGGTGACGCTCTGTTGTGGAGGATCTGTGGTGACGCTCTGTTATTTGGGATCTGTGGTGACGCTCTGTTATGGAGGCAAGGTGTCCACAGCACCATGTGAAAGGTGGACTCATTGAATTCCTAAGGTTGGAGGCGCAAGTCTTTTAGTCAGGGAGTTCCACCCGACTCAAACAGTAACATTCGCGTTATGTTCGCAATTATGAGGAATGGAATAGGGGATTTGCACGCACTGTCAACCGGGGGTAAGACTTTGTAGGGTACCATGGTTTCACAATATGTGATGGGTATATATATTAGATGTGGAACCAATTACTTTGTATGGACCTATTAATGGTCCCCACATTTGGCAATTGCTGTTTAAGTAAGATAGGGTATGGCACTATTGGTTCCACATTATTATATAAGACCCCGTGAGGAGTAGTGTGTGGTCCCCGTATAAATTTGTATAATTGGTAAATAGTGTGTTGTATATGCTATAGTTGTGTATTTATACAGATTTAATGTATGCATTTATTAATTCTTCTACATAATAGTGATTTACCGTGATGTTATTGTGACACTTCGGCATTGCATAGATGTATAATGAGCACGGAACGCTAGCGCGCATGCCCAGAGAGTTTCAGGACTGTCTCTATGGATGTCGGAGACAGGATGTGCGTCAGCGCACGGCCACAGCGTCGGCGCTTGATTGACGGGCACGTCGGCGAATCATGGAATGACGCCGGGGCTGGATTGACTCGCACAGCGGCGAATCAGAGAAGGACGCCGGCGCATGCGCGCGCAGGCTCGGACGTATTCACTGTGGACGATTGCCGATTGGCAGAGGTACACAGGAAGGGACAGTTGCTATACCAACCATATGATGCATGCCTATGATTGGTCAATTTTCGTCACTGCATTTGTACATGTTATTTGGACACTGTGGAGCACGGACTATGGCGATCTATGCGTTCTACAAGTTCTAGGGCTGGATCTCAAGTTCACTTGTAGGTAAAAGGTGGTTAGTTGATCTATGTCTAGTGAATGTGGTATTTTAACTTTGTTTACTATTTATCATGTATTGATTGGGTGATTAATGTTGGGGGTGGAGTTTAATGATATAAAAAGCAAATTGGTGTAATAGGATGTATACACTTGAAAAAGGTCATTGCGACCGAAACGTCGTGCTGTGATGACGGATTAAACACAAATTTGAAGTTAACCAGCTGGTGTGGCGCTGTTTATATTTACTTTCTGCTCTGTTATGGAGGATCTGTGGTGACGCTCTGTTATTTGGGATCTGTGGATGATGCTCTGTTATGGGGGATCAGTGGTGACGCTCTGTTATGGGGGATCAGTGGTGACGCTCTGTTATGGGGGATCTATGAACTACAGTACTGTGCTTGGAGAACCATATATTGTGACTACTATCCCCCTCATCCTTAGGAATACACCCATGTACTGTATACATGAGTGTATTCTGAAAGATGAGGGAGGTGGTAGTCACAGTAGCAATAAACACATTGACTACATTACAATCTCTTCCTATTTACACCGAATATGGCTACAACCCCCATCATCCATCAGAATACACCCATTGGCACAGTATATTCTGAAGGATGATGGTGGTTGTGTTTCTTTTTAATGTGTGCTCACCTTTCCCAAGGATCTCTTGGCTAGTGAGTAAACAAGTGTTTTACATACATTGTGCAGGGATAGATATCTGATTGGTGGAGGCAGCTCAGCAACAGTTCCCTCCACCAATCAATATCCATCCCTGCAGAGGAGGATGAGAATCACTCTTCTCTCCCTCCTCTACATAGTGTCTCAATGTGCAGCGGAGCCCAGAATCCTGACTGCCGCCGACTGTTTTCCCCATGACAACTGCAGCGCATGCGCAGATCGAGAGCTCAGCGACCGATAGCTCCATCTGCGCATGCACTGGTTCGGCGGCCATTTTCCTGAAGTCCTGTGCGGGAGACACAGGAACTCATTCAACGTTTCCCTCTCCAAACTGGAAACGCAGCCGATACCGGAAGTGCAATGGCGCCGGCCTGCACTACGCCTCCCGCATACCGCCGAGCACCACGGATGACCGTGGATCACCGCACCGTCACCCCCAGCTCCAGGCCTGCTGCATTGCCCGACTGCCGACCCTGCCTTGCACCTGTCTGCTCTGCCACCGCCACTGCAAGCCCGGTAATATTGATTTATGGCACTTTTTTTCACAGGTTTTTAAACTATTTGCTTTGTAAGACGCACCCCCATTTTCCCCCCAATTTGGGGGAAATGAAAGTGCGTCTTACAAAGCGAAAAATACGGTATACCATATATATCCATTGCATATAAGTATAAAAAGGAGCTTTGGAAGTGGACATAAGGGAAAAGTGGGGAACCACCAATATACATAGTAAGCAATGAAAACAATATAGATGATTAGGTTTCACTTTCTAAGTCCATTTGCCACATAGTTATCAATTCCAAGTCATCCATAAAGTGATTGTTGTGGTAGTTAAAGGTGATGTTTGTGTCATCAGGCAACTATGGATCCACACACTCGACCCAGGAACGGAAAATACTAGTGAGATAAAATCAATTAAAAAAAATACTCCTGTTAGAAATGACACATAGAATGAGTTAAGTCACATAAAAGCAACATGAGGAGAAGTCATACAGCTGCACCATGAAAGAAGGAGATCAGAACAGAATATAAGAGGCGAACGCCAGAGGCACAGTCAAAAATCACTACCTTTTAAATTTATATACTTATATATTATGGGGACAAGATTTACAAAAAAGGTGAAAAGCTAAGCTTCTCGTTCAGGCCTGCAGGACTTATAGTCCCCAATCACACTATCCATTGACACTCAAGTCTAGCAAGGCGATTTTTCAAATCACCTCCTCTACTTCCTAGATTAACCACGTTCACGTGCCCTAAGCTCCCTAGTCGTTAGACCTACATATACCAGACCACAACCACAGGTGGCATAATAAACGACCCTTTTAGAGCACGAAATATATTTGCGGATTGTAAACTCACAGAGCCCGTCAGCCGATTTAAACACTTTTGCTCTAACAATATTTTGACACGCAAGACAGGAGCCGCAGGGATAGCACCCAATTCTAGGTGTCCCCAAACCAAAAATTGGTTCTTTTTTGGAACAAAGTGGCTATGCACCAACATATCCTTGAGGCTCCTGCCCCGCCTTGCTGTCATCAGCGGACGCTCCGGGAGAAAATCCTGCAAAGTCACATCCGTCCATAATACCTCCCAGTGTTTTGTCAGGATGGATCTTATCTCATTCCATTGTTCATTATAGGTCGATATGTACCTTACCTGTGGTCGTGCGTTAACCTCCCTTTCATTCCGCCTTTTACCCCCCTAGAAGTTCTAAATGGGTGGTATTCCTAGCCGTATCGGATGCATCGGTTACTATAACCACGAGACCTAAACCTCTCCTGCATCTCTACTGCCCCCCTCTCGAAATCTGTATCCCTCGAGCAGATCCTGCGAAAACGCAAGAACTGGCCCACTGGTTAGTATGTGGTGCCTCCCTCTTGTCTTAAATGTCTTTCTGTGTTTTTTCACAGCTCATCAGGAAACTATGGACCACCGAGCCCGTGAGACCACGTGGCTCACAAAACTCGACCAGGTGTTTGGAACAGATGGGGAGTCACCACATACTAGTTATATATGAGTGCAGGATGTTACCCTGTAATCTTGTCTTAAATATCTTCATCAGGTGATACCGGTATCACTAGATGAAGATAGCCTGCCTGCTATTGAAACGTGTTGTGGCCCATACAAGGAGCTAATAATAAAAGGTTTGAGAATCTGTTAATACATTCCCTTTGCTTTGTGCCTTAGTGCTTATAAACTCCAGTATCCATTTTCCCTTTGTTTATGTTATAATCACATTGTGGGATCACTGGTGGAGCTGCTCTGGGCCAGGCGTTTTCTAAATCCTCCTCTTTGAGGACCTGGGAAGCATCTTAACTACAACAACAGCGGTAAGAACTGCGGTGATGTCACATCCAGCCCGGATCACGTGACCTCCTGGATTCACAGTGGCTGAGGTGGGACTACAGGCCGGCTTATCGTGCAGCTTCCAAGTAGGGTCTCCTCTGCTTCCAGGCATATAGCGGTGTTGTGGACGACTGCACAACCCCCCAGGTGAGTGGCCAATTGGCGTGCAATCTGTTAACCCTCGAGACCATTAGGTTCCACACATCGCGCTCCTGTACATTTAGCTGTGGCTCACCACTGCTACAAATGCATTAAAGAAAGGTGTTCCACAACATAACATACCTGCACAGGTGACGTAATGTGGCAAACGACAAGACATGTCAATACTTGCATATAGAATACAAATCAGCCCCAGAATGGGCGCATGTTTCGCCTGGTTAGGACCCGTGGAAGCCTAACCAGACGAAACGTGCGCCTGTCGTCCTCCCCGCACCTCCCTCCCCACCACTTAAACGTATGTAACCTACACTTTCTAAGAAAGAAATGGATTAAAGAAACCTATCAATGGTGAGTGCCATCTTTTCTTCTAAATATTTGACTAAAGCTCTGCTCAGACTTGTGCAACACCTAACTGCAGGGAGATGAGACCAGCCTAAAATTAAATCCAGCCCTCTATGCCCAGATTCTTCCCTTTTGATAAACAAACACCACTATTAACATATGGCCAATCCACAAAAGCACATCACTTATGTTGGCTGCAGGTTTCACAATTAAAACGTAACACCTACCTCAGTGTCAGTACCAATCTTTCAGGTGGCGAAATAGATTGTCAACAATACGTATCCTGCCGCATAATATCGTTATGCACATGGGCCAGTAGTTAATCAAAAGTGGCCACTGACATCTGCAGAAACCTTTTCGAAATTGTCCGGACAATGCCTCAATTGGTGGAGAAGAACATGAAAAGCACCATATTGAGGGCGCAGCTCATTGACCGCATGACCCAGACACAACGCCATCTGCCATGTCTGCTTTGCCACCGGAGGAAAAAAAGGTAGCGGAGATGCAAAAATAAAGATTCAGGCATGTTTCTGACACAAGCTGTCACACCATCCACAATGGCTACTGGCCATGCCTCTCCAATAAACTGGCCCTTTTATTAGTGAATGGGTGTGGCTAACAACAACGTACACCCCTACATGAGTTTTTAGACAAAAATGCTGGCATATGCGTTAACGCTTCCATTAACGGATGGTACATACAGGTACTATCTGTTAACGCATTCGTTATTATGACTAACACAGTTGACCAACAATACTACACTGTGTGCAGACTTATAAGGCAAATGAGTATTTTGATCATATGATACTTTTTATACATGTTGTCCTACTCCAAGCTGTATAGGCTTGAGAGCCTACTACCAATTAAGTAAATCAGGTGATGTGCATCTCAGTAATGAGGAGGGGTGTGGTCTAAGGACACCAACACCCTATATAAGGTGTGCTTAATTATTAGGCAAATTCCTTTCCATAGGCAAAGTGGATCAGAAGACGGGCTCTGAAAAGTCCAAAATTGTGAGATGTCTTGCAGAGGGATGCAGCAGTCTTGAAAACTGCCAAACTTTTGAAGCATGATCACTGAACAATCAAGCGTTTCATGGCAAATAGTCAACAGGCTTGCAAGAAGCATGTTGGGCAAAAAAGGCACAAAATAACTGCCCATTAATTGAGGAAAATCAAGCATGAAGCTGCCAAGATACCATTTGCCACCAGTTTTGCCATATTTCAGAGCTGCAATGTTACTGAAATATCAAAAAGCACAAGGTGTACTATACTCAGGGACATGGCCAAGGTAAGGAAGGTTAAAAAATGACCATCTTTGGACAAGAAACATAAGATAAAATGTCAAGAATGGGCCAAGAAATATCTTTAGACTGATTTCTCAAAGGTTTTATGGACTGATGAAATGAGAGTGACTCTTGATGGGCTAGATGGATGGGGCAGAGGCTGGATCAGTAAAGGGCAGAGAGCTCCACACGGACTCAAACGCCAGCAAAGTGGATGTGGGGTACTGGTATGGGCTGGTATCATCAAAGATGAACTTGTGGGACCTTTTGGGGTTGAGGATGGAGTGAAGCTCTACTCCCGGACATACTGCCAGTTTCTGGAAGACAACTTCTTCAAGCAGTGGTACAGGAAGAAGTCGGACTCATTCAAGAAAAACATGACTTTCATGCCGGACAATGCTCCATCACATGCATCCAACTACTCCACAGCGTGGCTGGTCAGTAAAAGTCTAAAAGAAGAAAAAAAAATGATATTCCCCCCTTGTTCACCTGATCTGAATTCCATAGAGAACCTGTGGTCCCTCCTAAAATGTGAGATCTACAGGGAGGGAAACAGTACACCTCCTCAGAACAGTGTCTGGGAGGCTGTGGTGGCTGCTACACACAATTTTGATCGTGCAACTGACAGAATCTATGTAATGGAAGGCTGTTGAGTGTCATCATAAAGAAAGGTGGCTATATTGGTCACTAATTTTTTGGGGTTTTGTTTTTGCATGTCAGAAATATTTTTTTCTAAATTTTGTGCAGTTATATTAGTTTACCTGGTGAAAATAAACAAGTGAGATGGGAATATATTTGGTTTTTATTAAGGCTAGGGTCACATTTTCGTTTTTTTTTTTTTAAAAACTGATCCTGTTTTGAGCTTTTAAAAAGCTCAAAACCGGATCAGGAAACGCTCCTCATAGGAGAATATTATAAAAACCGGATTGCTTCACAAGCAATCCGGTTACCGCCTTCGGCTCTGCAGCCTGTGTGAAAAATCATGCAGGCTGCAGTTTTCGGAGCAGTTCTCTGACCTGCAATGCAGTAACCGGATTGCTCAGGATGTAATCCTGAGCAATCCGGTTACCGTACAGCCGCAGGTATGAGCAAAGTGTTCTCTGTGTGGCTAGGATCACACTTCAGGTTTTTTTTCAAAACCTGAACCGGTGTTGAGCTTTTAAAAAGCTCAAAACCGGATGAGGAAACGCTCCTCATAGAAGCCTATTATAAAAACCGGATTGCTACACAAGCAATCCGGTTATCGCTTCCGGCTCTGCAGCCTGCGTGAAAAATCATGCAGGCTGCACTCTTCAGAGTGGTTGTAACATCCGCAGTGTGGGAACCCGATTGCTCAGGATGTGTAATCCTGAGCAATCCGGTTACTGCATATACTCCGGAGCCGGGATAAGCAAAGTGATCTCTGTGTTTTTACACTCATAATTGTATTAAAAAATGTGTCTATACTGTCTCTAGGTGGTGCCCACCCCCCCTAGAGACCTAGCACCCACTCAGGTGGGCATATAATGATTTAATATCTTATGTACATCAGCCTGCTCCTGTCAGCTGCTGTACATTTTTATTTTACAATAGCTATAGAATGCGCGCTGCTCTCAGAAGAGCCGGCGCCTTCATTCATAAAAATGTACAGCAGCTGACAGGAGCCAGATGCTGTACATAAGAGAGTAAATCATTATATGCCCACCTGAGTGGGTGGTAGGCCTCTAGGGGGGGTGGGCACCCCCTAGAGACAGTAAAGACACATTTAATAATAAAATTAAACCTTTTACAACACTGAGAACAGTTTGCTCACCCCTGCGGCAGCAGGGATGAGCAAACTATCCGGTAACCGGATTGCTGCAGATTACACATCCAGAGGAATCCGGTTACCGGATTGCGGCTTTAGCAATCCGGTTCCCGGATTGCGGCTTGTCTGAATCCAATTGCGTTCACCGCATCCGGATCTGCATGCGGTGAACGCAATTTCACTTATTAATGTGACCCTAGCCTGTGTTAACATGTGTAATTTTATTAATAAATGTGTGTATACTGTCTCTAGCGGGTGCCCAAACCCCCTAGAGACCTTGCACCCACTCAGGTGGCCATATAATGATTAATCTCTTATGTACAGTAGCCAGCTCCTGGCGGCTCTGTACATTTTTATGAATGAAGCCGGAGGCTTCACTGACAGCAGCGCCCATACTATAGCTATTGTAGGTATAGTATGTGCGCTGTCTGAGGTCCTGAAGGCTTATACAGTAATATCTATGGGCAGTATATCCACATTTATTAATAAAAATAATACTTTTACAACACAGAGAACAGTTTGCTCATCAGGGATGAGCAAACTATCCGGTAACCGAATTGCTCCGGATTACACATCCAGACCAATCCGGTTATCGGTTTGTTGCTTGTCTGAAGCCAATTGCGTTCACCGCATCCGGATCTGCATGCGTTGAATGCAATTTCACTTATAAATGTGACCCTAGCCTAAGTTGCCTAATAATTCTGCACAGTAATAGTTACCTGCACAAACAGATATCCTCCTAAGATAGCCAAATCTAAAAAAAAAACACTCCAACTTCCAAAAATATTAAGGCTAGGGTCACACTTGCGTTTGCAATCCAGTTACTGGATCCACTTTTTCATCCTGAAAACCTGATCAGGTTCCTGACCCATAGACTCCAATGTTAACAATTGTCTGCCAAAGGCTAGGGTCACACTTGGAAGTGCAATTGCGGTTACTGCATCCACATCCGGATGCTGTAATCGCAATTGCATTCACACACAATTTGGACACATTTTGTGTCCCTAAGCCGGTATCCGGCAACCGGATTGCTCAGAATGTGCAATCCGGTTGCCGGATGCAGGGATGAACAAAGGGTTGATGTTGTGAAAAGATGTGGGCAACATGTCTGTAGGGAGTGCCCACCCTCCCTACAGACATGTTGTCCACACGGGACGGCATGTCAGGGGTTAATTCTGTAATTAACCCCTTCGCCGCTATTGTCGGCTTTTTAATAACTTTTACATTGACAGCCGCCGGCTCCTGCATCAGGACCAGTACACTATACAATTTGCTTAAGCACATTATAGAACAGCATCCTCAATGAGGAGCTGTCTGTGGTGCTTATGCAATTTGCGTAGTGTAATGGCTGTCATCCAGGATCCTGATATCATTTACAGTAGTTCTATGGCTGTGCGGTGCCCATAGAACTACTGTATTAGCGATCAGGACCCTGGACAGTGGCGTGTATAGTACGTAAATGGCGCAAGCACCACAGACAGCTTCTCATTGAGGATGCTGTTCTGTAAAATGCTTACGCAAATTGCGTAGTGTACTAATCCTGATGCAGGAGCCGGCGGCTGTCAATGTAAAAGTTATTAAAAAGCCGACAATAGCGGTGAAGGGGTAAATTTTGAAATTAACCCCTGACATGTCATCCTGTGTGGACAGGATGTCTCTAGGGGGGTGGGCACCCTCTAGAGACATGTTGCACACATAGATTATTAATATTTAACCCTTTGTTCATCCCTGCGGTAGCCTCCGGCTGCCGCAGGCATTCACATATGCCTTGCAGCAGCTGCATGGGCTCCCATAGGAGCCCATTATAGGGATTCTGTTGTGGCAGGGATACTGCTCCGAAAAATGTTGCCTGCATGATTTTTACCACAGGTAACAAAACCGGATCCGGTAACCAGATTGCGTGTAGTGTAATCCGGTTACTATAATGGGCTCCTATGGGCTTGCGGTTTCTGATCCGGTTTTGAGCACTTTTACTGCTCAAAACCGGATCAGTATCCGCAGTGCCCTGCCGCAAATGGGACCCTAGCCAAAGTGCAATTTGTCTACTGGATCCAGTTTTTGAGCAGTCATGTTTTAATAGGGTCTGCAACCTTTTTTTGGACTTTTAGCAAAACCTGATCAGTTTCTTTACAAGCGACCCTATTTGAACCTGATCTAGTACCTGATGGTACATATAGGTACCATCAAGTACCTGATTAGGTATCTGATCTGGTAAAAATGCCTCCAAACAGACAAGGGAAAAAACTGGATCCATTAATGTATCCAGTTACTGGATGCAGGCTCCCAAGTGTGGCCCTAGCCATACTATAAAAAAATAGAAACTGCAGCGTCAAAAATGTGAAACAAAAACCACAATGAAAATCCCAAGTTACCTTTTTTAGCTAAAAAATTCAGCATCGTCAAAACTCATCAAATACTCATTGTGTGAACATGGGCTAAATGAGGAGAAAATAATTGTCCCTCCTTCAGGAAAACTCCCCAGATGACCTGCAATGCGTACCATTAAATAATATATAATAAATAATCATGTAATCTAATCATGAAATGTTATTAGTGTTCAGAAAGCTAAAAGATAGATTCTAGGTTTGAAACAAGGTTTGGATTTTTCTCTATATCAAACTCACTTTTTATACTTTATATTACAGTACAGTATGTAATAAATTATGGAAAGACAGGGGAAAAAGGAAGCAAATTGCTCGGTATTCTGATATGGGAATGTATTGCTTGCATTTATGATTTGTATTTTGACTATTTAATCAGTGCAAGCTGCCTCGCACTATTAGCTACTGGGGGGTAATATGTGTTCCAAACTGATGTGTCTATTTGATTATTTTTGTAATGGAAACTCGCAAATTCCAATAGCTGCATGTTTCCATTTCATTTTCCTGAAGAAATCCACTTCCTCCCTTGTCAGTATCCATTTATTCATCCACACATATATAATTTGTTTAGACAGCTTGCAAAAGTAATGCCTTCTTGCTAATGTTTCTATATTTTAGCAAAATTATTCTCTTATTTATACTATATCAGTAACAGAGACAATAATCTAGAGGAAGGGTAAGTGTGAAACATTGACCTTTAATGAGAAAATATTTCCAGGTTCTGGTCACAGCTAAATGTGCAGCTACAAGGTAGCTTTGGTGATGGGGTTTAAACTGGATCTATATGGGGGACATTCTACAAATCAATTCGACAGATGCAGAAGGAGTAATACAGTGAGATCCAGTCACCGTACGTCTAGGGCCACACTTATCATGTCACTTACGTTTGGCGGATCCAGTAACTACAGAGGCAAACCTACAGTGATGGACAGCGTTAACGTCATAGAGCTGGGTACTGCCGCAGGGATGAGCAAACTGTTAACACTGTACAAAAAAGATTATATATTAATAATAATTGTGGGCAACATGTCTCTAGGGGGTGACCACCACCCCTAGAGACATGCTGCCCACTCAGGACGGCATGTCATGGGTTAATAACCCGTGTACAGTAAGCCGGCTATTGTCGGCTCTGTAGATTTTTATTAATGAAGCCGCTGCTCCCCTGTCAGCTGCGCACAGACTATTCATAATGGACGTATAGTATGTGCCACTGTTTGAGGACCTGTAGGCATTTACAATAGATCTATGGCGGTGTGCTGCCCATAGACCTAATGTTAATGGTTACAGGACCTCGGACAGCGGCAGATACTATACGTACATTACGTATAGTATCTGCTCTACTGTCAGGGGAGCCGCAGCTTCAGTCATACATTTCTACAAAGCCGACAATAGCCGGCTTACTGTAAATGCCTTATTAACCCCTAACATGCTGAGTTGGTACCCCTAGAGACATGTTGTCCACAGCTAATATTCATATTTAATGTGTTAATACACATTTAACACTTTGCTTATCCCTGCAGCAGCAGGGATGAACAAAGTATACGGTAACGGCATTGCTCTGGATTACACATCCGGAGCAATCCGGTTACCGCATTGCGGTTGCACAACACATTTTTCCTAAAAATATGTGTGAAGGCAATTGCGGTTACCGCATCCGGACGTGGATGTGGTCACTGCAATTGCCTTAACAAGTGTGACCCCAGCCTTAGTTCAACTCTCTATAAATGATACAGTTAAAAAATAAGACACTGCAGGTACATCTGTGAGGGTATGTGCACACATTAAGCATATGGTACAGAAATTTCTGCAGCATTTCTGCATCTCTGGGCAGGAAAAAATGCAGCCGAATAAAACGTGCATTTTTGTCACGCTTTTGTGTGCTTTTACATATGTTTTTGGTGCAGATTTTTCCACACTCATTAGTAAGAGTGAACTCTGCAGCAAAAATGCTAAAAAAAAATTAGCAAGGCAATTGCGGTTGCCACCTCCAGATCTGGAAGCGGTAACTGCCATTGCCTTCACACACATTTTTTGGCAAAAATGTGTGCTGGAAACCACAATCTGGTAACCAGATTGCTCCGGATGTGTAATTCGGAGCAATGCGGTTACCGTCTACTTTGTTCATCCCTGCTGCCACAGGGATGAACAAAGTGTTAAATGTTTTTTAAAACATTAAATATTAATAGTACCTGTGGGCAACATGTCTCTAGGGGGTGCCCACCCCCCTAGAGACATAATGTCCTCTCCTGTGGGCATGTGAGGGGTTAATACCGGCAGTTATACTATTACCGGCTTTTGCCGGCTTTGTACAAATTTACGAATGAAGCCGCTGCTCTTGACTGTACTGTAGATACTGTACGTATAGTATCAGCCGCTGTCCAGGGTCCTGAAGCAGTTACAGTAGGTCTATGGCGGTGCGCTGCCCATAGACCTACTGTAACTGCTTACAGGACCAAGGACAGCGGCTGATACTATACATACATTACGTACAGTATCTACTCTACTGTCAGGAGCCTCGGCTTCATTTAACAAATGAAGCAGCAGGGATGAACAAAGTAGACGGTAACCACGGTGCTCAGGATTACACATCCAGAGCAATCTGGTTCCCGCATTGCGGTTGCTAGAACCGTTCCGAAAACTGCAGCCTGCATTATTTTTAGCGCAGGCTGCAGATCCGGAGCCGGCAACCGGATTGCATGTAGAGCATATAATAGGCTTCTATGGGGAGCAGTTCCTGATCCGGTTTTGAACTTTTTTACAGCTCAAAACCGGATCAGGTTTACAAAATCCTGCCACATGTATGACCCTAGCCATAGGCTAAGGTCACATTTGCGTCAGCAAATGCAGATCCTGATCTGGTTTTGAGCTGTCAAGAAGCTCAAAACCGGATCAGGATCCGCAGCCCATAGGAGCCCATTATAAAACAGGATTGCACTACATGCAATCCGGTTTCGTTGCCTGCAGTAAAAAATCATGCAGGGAACGGTTTTCGCACAATTTTCAGGGGCGGGGCTAAACGGATGGGGGAGAAAAAAAAGCAAACCTCAGTTTAAATGCTGCTGGAGAGGGAGAGAATGATTGGCGGCAGTGGGCAGATTAAACATGCAGGGGGTGTGAATCTGCCCTTGGCTGCAGCCCCTAGCCACCTCCTTAGTGGCTGGAGCATGTAAGTTTTCTAAGTGTATTATCTTGGGGTACAGGGCTGCTCAAGTGCTGGGTGACCCCTTGCCTGCATGCTGCAGACATGCTGCATCCAGTGCTGTAATTAGATCACCATGCCTGGTTTGGTGACAAGTCCTCTTTAATTGTTACTATTTATACCTTATTCATATGCAAGTTTTTGGTTCAAGATTGAAACCCATATAGAGAAAAACTGTAATGGTAAAATTCGCTCCTATTCTGTGTTTTGAATCCACTCCTTTAGCTTAAAATTATTCCTGGATATTAAAAATATTAATGAAATACTGAGGTGTGAATAAGGTCTTAGTGATACATTTAGTGAAGAGCAAATATGCCGTATATACTCGTGTATAAGCCGAGTTTTTCAGCCCAAAAATTGGGCTGAAAAGTCACCCCCTCGGCTTATACACGGGTCAATACGGTAATCCTATGGGTCCGGGTGCTGGGGGAGGCTGGAGGAGGCGGGGGGGGGAGGCTGCTGACAGCGGCCCGTCACGTGGGGCCGCTCATTAGATATGCACGGCTCCCCCCGCCCATCACAGCGGCAGGGGGAGCCGTGCATACAGCTCCCAGTGTATACAGCAGCCCCCCAGTGTATACAGAAGCCCCAGTGGCACTCGCCCCCCCCATATTGAGAGGAGCCCCCACACTTTTCAGAGCCCCGCAGTGTATACAGAAGCCCCAGTGGCACTCGCCCCCCCATATTGAGAGGAGCCCCCACACTTTTCAGAGCCCCCCAGTGTATACAGAAGCCCCCCCCAGTGGCACTCGCCCCCCCCCATATTGAGAAGACCCCCACACTTTGCAGAGCCCCCCCGCTGCATAATCTTACCATCCAGGGTCTTCACCGCGGGTCCTGTCATCATCGCGCTGTGTTCCGGTCTCACGTGACCCGGCGCGATGACGTCATTCGACTGCGACCGCCGGGTCACAAGAGACCGGGAACACAGCGCGCGCGAAGATGGACTGCAGGACCTCCGGTGAAGAAGACCCTGGATGGTAAGATTATGCAGCGGGGGGGCTCTGCAAAGTGTGGGGGTCTTCTCAATATGGGGGGGGCGAGTGCCACTGGGGGGGGCTTCTGTATACACTGGGGGGCTCTGAAAAGTGTGGGGGCTCCTCTCAATATGGGGGGGCGAGTGCCACTGGGGCTTCTGTATACACTGGGGGGCTGCTGTATACACTCAGGGGTTCTGCAAAGTGTGGGGGCTCTTCTCAATATGGGGGGGGCGAGTGCCACTGGGGCTTCTGTATACACTGGGGGGCTCTGCAAAGTCTGGGGCTCTTCTCAATATGGGGGGGGGGGCGAGTGCCACTGGGGCTTCTGTATACACTGGGGGCCTGCTGTATATACCCCCGGGGGCCTGCTGTATCCTGGGGGCCTGCTGTATATACCCCTGGGGGCCTGCTTACACCCCTGGGGGCCTGCTGTATTCCCCTGGGGGCCTGCTGTATACCCCACTGCTGGGGCCTGCTGTATACCCCACTGCTGGGGCCTGCTGTATACCCCACTGCTGGGGCCTGCTGTATACCCCACTGCTGGGGCCTGCTGTATACCCCACTGCTGGGGCCTGCTGTATACCCCACTGCTGGGGCCTGCTGTATACCCCACTGCTGGGGCCTGCTGTATACCCCACTGCTGGGCCTGCTGTATACCCCACTGCTGGGGCCTGCTGTATACCCCACTGCTGGGGCCTGCTGTATACCCCACTGCTGGGGCCTGCTGTATACCCCACTGCTGGGGCCTGCTGTATACCCCACTGCTGGGGCCTGCTGTATACCCCACTGCTGGGGCCTGCTGTATACCCCACTCCTGGGGCCTGCTGTATACCCCACTGCTGGGCCTGCTGTATACCTCACTGCTGGGGCCTGCTGTATACCCCACTGCTGGGCCCTGCTGTATACCCCACTGCTGGGGCCTGCTGTATACCCCACTGCTGGGGCCTGCTGTATACCCCACTGCTGGGCCTGCTGTATACCCCACTGCTGGGGCCTGCTGTATACCCCACTGCTGGGCCCTGCTGTATACCCCACTGCTGGGGCCTGCTGTATACCCCACTGCTGGGGCCTGCTGTATACCCCACTGCTGGGGCCTGCTGTATACCCCACTGCTGGGCCTGCTGTATACCCCACTGCTGGGGCCTGCTGTATACCCCACTGCTGGGCCCTGCTGTATACCCCACTGCTGGGGCCTGCTGTATACCCCACTGCTGGGGCCTGCTGTATACCCCACTGCTGGGGCCTGCTGTATACCCCACTGCTGGGGCCTGTATACCTGTGCTGGAGTCCACCCTCGGCTTATACGCGAGTCAATAAGTTTTCCCAGTTTTTGGGGGCAAAAGTAGGGGGGTCGGCTTATACACGGGTCGGCTTATACACGAGTATATACGGTACTCATCACTATTTGTTACTTGCACAAACAGTATGGTATTCAAGATACTCAGTACTCAGTGAGCATTTGTATCCTCGCCTCGTAAGATATAACCTTTGTCAGGCTGCATAATTTTATATTAAATATCTCGACCCCTTATCTCGGAAGGGGGTGGAGATATTTTATTGAAATTTGGCCAATATATTCTGGACTAAAACTGCAGAGATGTCATGAAATTTCAGCCCTCTACGGCTTTTCGAAAAAAAAAAAGATATTGCAATTTTAAAACGGAATAGTTACAATTACTAAGTACTTACTCAGCCGGACGAAGGTTAAGTATCTTGCCCAGCATGCTTTGTGCCTGATTTTCAGCTACTAAGCATGCTGAGATTGCTTGCCAATCACAGTAAAGCCATAGCCGTCTTTGCTGTGGCATTACTGTGATTAGCTGGCCGCAAAGCATCATAAGGTGTATTTAAGCCCTACCACCACCATCTTGTAAACACCATATCTGTAAACAGCATACTGTGAGTGTAGGGACAACGTCTGGAGAGCATACGGAGAGTGTTTCTGTGATCCAGGAAGATTAAACAATAGCTCTTTTAAGAGCTAAATCTCAAGATCTCTGCTAGGTGTGGATAGTGCAGGGAGAGTTTTTGGAGCAGGTAGAGAGAAAGGCAGGATGACGATCCAGTATCTGCAGAATAAACAAACAGCTTTTTTAAGAGCTAGAGGTCGAAATCTTAGGCTGGCTTCACACTGGCAATTTTTCAATCCGTGTCTATCCATTTTAAAACCAGCTCTGTTAAAGTACACCAAATACTGCTGACATATGCAACCACGAGTTGTTAACTAAGTGCCAAATTCAATATGCAAAAGGGTGGCATTCAGGGATGGGAAGTGGTTATGGTGCTGACGATGGTGCATGCCATGGCCATGTGACAAGTCACAATATCCCTGTATCTCGTTCTAGCTTCCTGTCACAATATCCAGGGGGATGCAAGACAGCACTGTTGAAGCCAGAACCACCAAATCTTCCATACAGTCCAGTCTTACTAGCCAAGAGGCAGAGCAGCACAATTCTCAACATGGTCCCCCTTCCTCCAACCATCATGAGTTCCAGGAGACAAGTGACCCCACACTTTGAAACTCCAATGAGCTCTTTATGTTCCCATTTATGCCTTGTGGTCTCTCATTGTGCACCATTCAATAGGGACATGAGGAGGTGGTGTGTGGAGATGCACAAATATTTGAACACCCACAGCCAAAAGAAAGTCATGGTGGGCAATGGCATTTACTTTCTGATGAAGTGCAGGATGATGATGATGATGATGAGACAAAGTTGCCATCAGGTCAGCCTATCTTCTAAAATCAGGAGTAGGCTCAGATTGAGGAATTGGAGGATGATGAAGCCACTGATCCACCTGGCATGGTAGCATGCATAGTGAGCACAGAAGCACAGTGGGGAATCTGTGGCACCGCAACAGGCAGGAAGCGGCAATGGTTTAACCAGAGGGAGAACTTGGTCAACTGTTCCCCAGAGCAGTTACTTGGCTAGGTCCCAGTACAAGGGTGCGTTTTTCCCCAGTATGACAGTTTTACCCTGAAAGTCCTTCAGACAGAAGGACAGTAATTTCCAGCATCTGACATACCAAGCTGAACAGAGGCAAGACCCCACTGCCAACCTGAGCACAACCAGCATGCTCAAGCACATGGCAGCCAAGCACATCAGTAGGTAGTTGGAACGCCTGGATACAATAACTGGGTCTGTGCTACATGCTTCCCAATCTGCTGACAATGAAGCAGGTGCTGATACTGCTTGCCCACAACCTGCAGTTGAACATACACAACAAACATAAGCAACCACGTCCATTTCACTGTGAGTGCAGCGTTTGGTTGTCCCTGCCCCAGATGTTGGAAAGGAAAAGGAAATACTCAGCCATCTACTCACAGGCCCAAGCTCTAAACAGACAGATTGCAAGCACTGGATAAACCATTTTGGCTTCTGGACACTGAGTGTTTCTGCAACCTCTTGGAGGAAGCTGCCCCATGGTACTCGGTCCCTGCCACCACTATTTCTCCCGGTGGGCCATCCTCACATTACACAAGCACATGTCCAACAATATCACCCATGCTCTGACCAATGCAATAATAGGGAAGGTCCATGTAATCACAGACATGTGGACATGTTCTTGTGGATATGGACATTACATTTTCCTGATGGCACACTGGATGAACCTGGAGGAGGCTGAGACAGAGTCAGAACCTGGGACTCACACATCCTACCAAAGCCAAGAATAAACAGACACTAATGAGCCATGCACACAGTGAACAGATCTGTAAGACACTGTTCACACCACCAAAAGACTGAATCACAAAAAACAATCAGAAAAACGTGCAAAAATACTCTGTTATAAAAAATAAAAAAGTAAAAAGCAAGTGCTGCATAAAAAAGTGATAAAAAACAGGGTATTTAGTTGATACGTTTTTTGCAAAATATGTATACGAAGCCGCTCTACCAAACGTCAAGGTAACCCGTATCAGAGCAGTCCCTATCTGTGTGTTCAAAAAACCTAACCATGTGAATAGTTACCTACATGAGCCGGGTCCAGACAGGTCCAGTGTCTGACACGGACTGACTGCAGAAGACGGCTTTCATGTGCAGGACCCAAAGGGAGTGGTGGGCGGCTCCCTTATCTTGCAGAAACAAGAAACAAACTAAACAGACACTAATGAGCCATGCACACAGTGAACAGATCTGTAAGACACTGTTCACACCACCAAAAGACTGAATCACAAAAAACAATCAGAAAAACGTGCAAAAATACTCTGTTATAAAAAATAAAAAAGTAACAAGCAAGTGCTGCATAAAAAAAGTGATAAAAAACAGGGTATTTAGTTGATACTAAGCCAAGCCAAGAATAGTAGACCCAAGTTCATCAAGGTTTCCTCCTCGTATGCCAGTTCCTGTTCCCCTCTACCTCCTCCTCCTGTTCCTCATCCTGGGGTGAATTACCCTCCCCATCCCTCCCAAATTGGCAGCTCTGCAGTACTGCCTTGGTAAAACAACAATATGCTCTGCTGCAGCTTATCTGTTTAGGTAATAAACCACACAACACAGCATAGCTGAGGAAAGGAAGAAAAGACCAGATCAATAGCTGCTCTCTCCACTGAAACTCCAACCAGTTCTGGACCGGTGCAATAGTGGGGGTAACCTTGAAGCGGCTTAGAAACTCAGCAAGCTGGTACACGTTCCATGCGCGGCCAACATGCTCAAATTAGTTATACAATGGTTTCTGAAAACATACCCTGACTTGCTGGAGCTACTTGTCAAGGTACACTGCATCTGCGCCCATTTCAGAAAGTCAGCTCCCGCTGCCGCCACTCTAGTAGTGCAGCACTTTCATTTGCCACCTCACTGACTGATTTGCGACTTACCCACATGCTGGAACTCAACATTACATATGTTAGCAAGGTTTAGTGAGCAGCAGAGTGCAGTAGCTGAATACCAGCTTCAAAATGCCCGTCAGACTAACTCTCAGCCACCGCTCGGAACAACTGCCAAATTGGCATGGATCATTGATATTTGTGAGGTTCTTCAAGACTTTGAGAACTCCACCACGATGGTGAGCCATGATATCACCATTATCAGCATAACCATCCCACTGTTCTGTGTCTTGAAAAGCTTATCAGGTTTTTTGATCATTCCTTCCATACTTTTCTGTGCACCTAGCTGTTATCTTTTTCTATGTTTGTGAGTTTGCAGATAAACAATAAAGTATTGATTTTTAGGGTTAATTATGTTTTGTTTTCCTTTCACTATACTCCAGCAGCATGATAGTGAAAGGAAAATTAAAGCCAGGATGAGAGGGAAGGTGGAGTGTTTTGGCTTACAGCTGAAAGACAAGCCCACAGTGGAGTAATTAAAAAAAAACAAATAGTGATGTCATGCTGCCCACATCAATCATCATCTGCATAGTAGTAAACCCTGGTGGTTGGTTCCCTTTAAATATTAATTCAACCAGACAAAAATAACTTTTACTATCTTAAAATCTTTCTAGAGTGATGGAAAATAGACAAGGAATAACTTTTAAGTGTTTGTTGTCTGCTAGGAATAACAAAAAACGCTTTCTCGATAATAGATACACTAAATACATCACTTCTTACTGGTAAACCATATGATTTATTGTCAAACAAGCTTTGATATGTATTAATTTCCAATAGTCTGTTTACTTGTTCTTTTCACCTAAGATAGTAAAGTGATTAGAATGAAGAATCAGCTAGATTGGGAATTAGCCGGGTGTATAAATCTGTACAGCACAGCAACAAATAATGCAGAATATATACTGCACATTGCTGTCCTAAGAGGCTAATTAGGTGCTCACACAGAATGCTGCAATGCAGAGAACTAATATAGAGTGCATCTCAGAAAATTTGCAATAGTAGCCATATGTAACCTATAAAATATATTTTTATATCAATATTTAAATTATTCCTGACTGGGGGTTCACAATTGCAATATATAAGTTTAAAGAATCAGAGAGATTAGTTATGTGGTGCTTAACCTGTGGCATGGCTAAACTTGCATTAAAAACATTTGGGCGGAGTTCTTTTTTACTTGGTTCACCTTCTGTGTTGCATTTATGGTCTGGCTTTCAATAGATGTCTTCTGCCTTGTTACATTGTAGCTCATGACACACACTAGCATTTTCAATTTCACTAACAAAGAACTAGGTAATATAAGGATCATGCTATACAGGACATCATATAACACAGCACAAGAATAAGGATCACTATATATAGGACATTAATGTTCTTTCCCAGCTGATAATACAGCTGCTCTTAGAATTAGTCTTTGATTTATTTAAAGCATAACCTATGTTCAAAATTTTATTTAATAATAATGTAGAGCAAGTGATTATAATAAACTTTCAAGTATACTTTACTAATGGAATCTGGAAGGAAACCATTCATAAACCTTCCACAAGATGTCCCCACTAGACTGTCTGAAGCTCATTCTCTTTGAGGGCCGCTTTACACACACCAACTTCTGTGACCAACTTCTGAACAGATCACTGGTTGCAGTGAAATCATGGACACATTGCTCCATTTTGTGGCTGTGTACAAATGGAACAATGTGTCCATGATTTCACCGCAACCAGAGATCTGTTCAGAAGTTGAACAAGAAGTTGGTGTGTGTAAAGCGGCCCTGAGATTAGGTCTTCACCTCTCACACAGACTAAATACGGCCAGATAATCATTCACCTTGTGAATTGCGTTATAAGAATAAAAAGCACAGAAACGATACGGTGAGTGCGGTCTTTCTCTTTTGTCAAGATTAATATGAAGTATATGTCATGAAAAAAAAACAATCTCAAAATCACTAATTTGTTGAAGTACTCAAGAGTTATAATCTACTAAAGTGATGCTGGTCAGAATTGCAAAAACTGACCTGGTCAATAGGGTTAAAAAAGGCTCGGGGGTGAAGGAGTTAAGTGATTGCTTCTAAACTATTTGTTCTAAACTATTTGTTCTTTGTGCTCATAATATTGTACTTGCAAAGAATATAATACATGTAATTTTTGTATTATCTGTAATTAATGCATTGCAGCATTTCATATGTAACAGCACCACCTGCTAGCGATTTTGTATATCTGGCTAGTTCAGCTGCAGTGTATTATGGGAAGTCTCCCAGAATACACTGTGGTTACTTCAGACAGAATAGATTTTCATTTGCTCCAAGTTAAGCTTGTTCAAATATATATGATAAGATACAAACTACCTGTATTGTCTTACTTTCTATTTCTCAGTGTAAGTGTTTTTGTACCATTCAGTCATACAGTATATTCTTATACACTACTGTTGTATCATTTCATAGTTTTACCTCATCCTGTCATAACTACTACTATTAAAAAGAAGGTTAATAGTGAGCCTCATTCTAGTCAACAGCATCATTCTTATATAGAAGATAGGAAGGTTTATCTGCATATCACATTATACAGTTTGTGAATACAATATTGTAAAACATCTGTTTAGAACAAACCTAGAAGATTCAACCAAACAGAGCCCCCCATTATCCACGAAGAGCCTGCATACGAATATCGCAGCAGTCTCCTAACAGTTGTATCATGTCTCAAAGTCCGAGCATCTTCTTTTAAAACTAAATAATGGATTGGTTCCACCAGGGCATCATCCTTCTCCAATGCCACCGCCATCACCTGCACAACAGCTTAAACAGCCTGTCTCCCTGCTCTGTGCGCTGTCTCCCCCTTGTGACTCTCTCTCCCCTGTGACTGTCTCCCCCTGTGCTGCTCTCACCACTGTGCTTTTTTCCCCTTTCTGTGTGCTGTCTCCCCCCTGTTCCTCTCTTTTCCCTGTGCCTATCTCCCCTCTCTGCGCACTGTCTACTCCCTGTGCCTCTCTCCTCTGTTCCTATCTACCCTCTCTGTCTGCCGTTTCCACCCATGCCTCTCTCTCCCCTGTGCCTGTCTCCCTTCTCTGTGTGCTGTCTCCCCCCTGTGCCTCTCTCTCCTCTCTGTGCGCTCTGTCCACTGTGCGTTCTCTTCACCCCTTCCTGTCTTCCTGTGTACTCCCCCATTACTGACTGTCACAGTGATCAGTCATGTGTCCCTGGCTCCACCCAGTCACGTGACTGATAACATGACTGTGAAATCACAGGCAGGTCCTTTATCCGTCTGCTAAGGTGGGGTGTGGGGTGAGGCGGGAGGTGTTTGGTGTGAGGCGGGCGGCATTTGTTGCATTGGCATTGGGTGCCTGCCTCCACCAGCTTGCACCATATTAGAACACCCATCACTTGGGTGTGCTAATATGGAGTGGCTTCCAGTAGGCGCAGTGAATTTTGGGATTCATGGACATTGCCTCGGAAGTTGATGACCGACACCTCTAAGTGTAAGTATATAATAAAAGTGTGTACCAAACAAAGAAAATGACAAAAGCCAATCCTCCCTCCCCCAGAAGTGCTTTGTTTATGGCTGGCTGCATGTGGGCAGAGAACCAAACTGCCCAATCAGTTTCTTTCAATGAGATTAGGGAAAGTTTGGGTCCAGAACAGAACTTTTTTATAAAGTCCTTCTGAACCCTCAGAACCCAAACCTCCGCGAGACTGTTCATCTGTAATCAAGATGGTACCATCTTGTACAATATACAATGCTCAAATAAATAAAAATACTAAATTACCACATCTCAATAAGTGAAATATTCCAGTTGCAAATCTTTATTCATTACATAATGTAATGTGTTGATAACAATAAAACACAAATATGATCAAAGTAAAAATAAATATCCCATGGAGGTCTGGATTTGGAATGATACTCAAAATCAAAGTGGAAAATTAAATTACAGGCTGATTCAACTTCAGTGGAATTGCCACCATACAAGGAAATAAGGCTCAGTAATTTGTGTAGCTTCCACATACTCGTATGACCTCCCTCAATGCCTTTGCATATTCCTGATAAAATGGCAGATGTTCTCCTGAGTGATCTCCTCCCAGACCTGGATTATAGCATCAGTCAAGTCCTGGACAGATCGTGCTTGATTGGATTCAGGGCTGTGGAACTGACAAGACAGTCTCTTGCATCAATGAGTTCATCATGCAGGAACTGCTGACACACTTCAGCCACATGAGGTCTAGCAATGTCATGCATAAGAAGGAACCCAGGGCCCACTTCACCTGCATATGGTCTCAAAATGTGCCTGAGTGTCTGATCACGTTACCTAATGACATTCAGGTTACCTCTGACTAGCACATGGAGGGCTCTCCAGACCTCCAAAGAAATAACTGCCCGCACCATTACTGACCCACTGCCAAATCGGTCATGCTAGAAGGTATTGCAGGCAGCAGAACATTCTCCATGGTGTTTCCAGACTGTCACATCTGTTACATGTGACTAGCCCAGAAAAATACGGGGACTCGGGTGTCTGGGCCCTCTGCTGTGGTTGGGATGTCACTGGTGGCCTGCCCAGACCCGTGGCCCTGGTGGTCAACTAAAAAGGGGTAATTGAAATGGGAATAAAATCTATAAGTTTATCGTGATGTCACCTGTGGTATCTGGTGACTGTACCAGCGCTGCGTGAGGCCTCCAGGGATGATGGATGAGTAGCTAAGTGTTGAAGCTTCCCACAGGCGGAGCTGGATCCCTGGGGAGTTTGGTGGTGATGATGAGGGATGTAGCAAAGATTTCACTGGGCTGTTGGATAATGGGACAGTCTCTGTGGATGGCAGGGAACCAACACACACACCACTGGTTGTTCCTTTACCTTTTACTGGTGAAATTGTAGGTAAACGTCCAGGGCACTGCTGGGTGTGCAGGATGCACATCTGGGTCTCCACAGTGAATGGGTATATGTCCCTTTTCCCATGTGTGTGAAACCCCTGCCCCGTGTGAAACTTGGCTGGCCTCCTCCGCTCTCTTGCCACCTGTACTGTCGTCGGGAAACCCTCGATGGACTACTGCTATTCCTCTTTCCGCGGTGCCTGGCTCCCTGGTTAGTGACTGCACAGATGCGCGGGAGACTGAAGTCTCCACGGTAGACCGGTATTCTCTACTGGGCCAGGTGCTCTCCTGTAGACTTGGACTCCGGTGTCCCGGGTGCTGTTTGTACGAACCTAACACTGGCTCCTCGGTTCCCACTCTGTTCTCTCTTTTCTCTCCTTGCCTTCCGACGCCACTCATGGGCTCTGCAGGACTACTTCAAGGGCTGTTCAGGGTCACTGGCTTGGGCCTAGCGCAGCATCGACCACCAGAACGTCTTCACAGCTCTTGTAGCGTCTGCATGCTCTAATTAGCTCCACCCCCAGTACAGTATTTATAGGATCTCTTGCCTAAGGGCAGCAAGTTGGGCTCCCCCTACTGTGCTGGGGTGGAAGGTGTTGTTTGTGTCTGTGTACCCACTGTGGAAACCCATCCTTGCTGTAGGTGAGTCTGTGGTTACCTGTGTGAGCAGGGCGCCACAAATGTGCTCAGTGTGATACTGCTCTCATTCATGAAGAATAATGTTGAATCTGCCAATCTTGGTGTTCTCTGGCAAGTGCTAATCGCCCTGCATGACATTGGGCTGTAAACACAACACACCCTTGTGGATGTCATGCCTTCATACCACCCTCACATGGAGTCTGTTTCAGCAGACACATGGATTCTAGTGGCCTGCTGGAGGTCATTTTGCAGGGCTCTGGCACTGCTACTCCTGTTCCTCCATGCATAAGGGAGGAGGTAGCAGTCCTGCTGCTGGGTTCTTTCCCTCTTGCAGCCATCTCCACATCTCTTGGTGTACTGACCTGTCTCCTGGTATCTGCTCTATGCTCAGGACATTGTGCAGGTAGACACAGCTAACCTTCTTGTCACAGCTCACATTGATGTTGCCATCCTTGATGAGCTGCACTACCTGAAAAACTTCTGTGGGTTGTAGACACAGTCTCATGCTACCTCTAGGGGTGAGAGCAAAGACAAAATGCAAAATTAATCAAAACAACAGCCAAAAGGATGAGAACAAAGAAATGATCTGTGGTCACCACTAGGGATGAGCGAGTCTACTCGTTACTACTCAATACTCGACGAATAGTACGGAACTCTCTCTACTCGTTACTCTGCAAGTTTCCTAGCGATTACTCGCAGAGTAACGAGTCCAATGTAAATCAATGGAAATGCAATTCCTCTGCTGCTGGACCCTATAAAGAGGTCTGGCAGCAGAGGAAAAACCTGCAATTCCCCATTTCATTATTTAAAAGCCAGCGGTTTAAAGCCGCCAGCTTTTAAACAATGCTGACAGCCGCTGACAGCTTCCCTGCCGCCTGACAGCAGGATCCTCCACTACCCCCACCGCCTCCCCACCCTATCCTAACTTAGGATCAGGTGGGGAGGCTGCGGGGAGAGCAAAGGATCCTACTGACAGCAGGGGCTGGCTGGTGAATGATACCCTGGGTGGCACTATCGGTATTGCAGCTCCGAACTGAGGAGCATGAGGGGGGGTCTGCTCCACTCACCGTCCTCCGCGGCCCGCCGTCTACTTCTCTTTGTCATTGCGACAGCAGCGGCCACATAGAACGGTGGTGGCGGCCACAGAGCTCGGCCGCTATCACTACTGTAGGCGGCTCAAAACTTGGACGATGCCAGTGGCCTGGGGGACAGATGCTGGCTGTCAGGCTGCGGGGAGCGCAGAACTGACCGCAGCCAGCAGGGAGCTGGCCGCGGTCATGCATTAAGTGAAAACTGGATTCTCCCGGATTGACCCAGTCCGGAGCAATCTGGGACCACAGAGTCCCATGTTATGGGGCGCCGAATTGCACCAGACGGTTACAATCCAGGAGAATCCAGTTTTCAAAACCAGTTTGAAAACCGGATTCTGCCGGATTGTACTGGTCCGGTGCAATCAGGCGCCCCATAACATGGAGTTCTATGGTCCTGGATTGCCCCGGACCGGGACAATCCGGTTTTCAAACCGGTTTTCTATTTTTGACCTTCCCGCCTGCATTTTCAAATGAACAGCTGACTCAGGTCAGCTGTTCATTTGAAGTAGCAGTGCTGGCAGGGTTCATGTGAGTTTATGCTTGCCTGCATGAACTCACATGAACTTTCCCATTCCAGGGTGCACAGCTCTGCTACATCTCTGGTGGAGGTTCTCTACCAGAGATGTAGCAGAGCTAAAGAAGAACCCTAGATTGGACTACGTCGGACGGAAGAGGATTTTTTTATAAATAAAGATGGAGTCCCTAAGTGTGTTTTTGATTTTTTTTCAAATAAAAATATTTTTTCTGTGTTGTGTTTTTATTTAAACAATTTAATAGAAATTCATGACGGTCATGTCTAATATTGGCGTGACCCTATGAATTTCGGGCTTAGGGCCAGCTGATAACAAAAAGCTGGCCCTAACCCCTTTATTACCCAGTGAGCCACCGCACCAGAGCCCTGGAAGAGTTGGGTTCAGCGCCAGAACATGGCGCTTCAATGAACGCGCTATTTTCTAGGGCGGCTGTGGGCTGCCATTCGCAGCGAGGGGTGGCCAGAAGGCTTGGGCCTCCCTGCGCTGCGGATTCCAGCCCCCAGCTGCTTAGCTGGACCTAGCTAGACATAGAAATCGCGCTGAGCCACACGCGTTTTTTTTTTTTTAATTTCATGAAATTCATGAAATAATAAAAAATATGGGCTTCCCGATATTTCTGTGTCCAGGCAGGTCCAAATAGTCAGCTGGGGGTAGGTGGCAGCCCGTTGCCGCCTGCTGTATCCGGCTGGCATACAAAAATACGGCAAAGCCCACGTCAAAATTTTTGGGAAAAATCCATTAAACAATCCTCTAAAAAGGAACTGCATCTTTATTAACCCATTGACCATGGTCGAGGGCTTAATAAAGATGAAATCCCGTTCATTCACACTGTTTTTTTGATTTTTGACGTGGGCATCGCCGTATTTTTGTATCCAGCTGGATACAGCAGGCAGCGACGGGCTGCCACCAACCCCCAAGTGCCTATTTGGACCTGGCCGGACGCAACAATATAGGGGAGCCCCCTTTTTTTATTATTTTATGAATTTCATGAAATAATTAAAAAAAATGTGTGGGGCTCCGCGCTATTTTTATGTTTAGCCAGGTACAGCTAGGCAGCTGGGGGCTGGAATCCGCAGCGCAGGGAGGCCCAAGCCTTCATGAACTAGACTGAAGCAAAAATGGCGCAAATGTCAGAAGTGGCATCTCACAAATCCAGATCTGTTAAGAGCTCAAGGCACTCACTCAATTCGGGCTCATCAAGGTACTCAACCCTCAGTGAGCAGCTTATAAAGGCACATGCTGAAGTAGAAATGACAAAAGTACAAGCTGTCTTTGCCCAGAAGAAAGCAGTAATGGAAGCAGAGTCTGCGCGAAAGAAGGCAGAGGCGGAAGCTGAGTCTGCAAGAAAGAAGGCTGAGGTGGAAGCCGAGTCTGCATGAAAGAAGGTAGATATAAGATAGAAGCCCTACAAAAAGAATGTGAACATGCGATAGCCATGGCCAGGCTAAAGGTCTTTGAGCAAGCTATGGGTGGGAGCAAAGAAGGCAGCGTCAGTTTGTATGAACTCGACATGGAAGACCCCCTGAAGTACTCAAGAGACTATGTGCTGAGTCAAACCAGTGAACCGCCGATCAACACTAACATTCTCTTCGGCGACAACACTTCTCCAAAACATCAAGACGCCGATCCGCCTGCATCTTCCAGCTTCACAGGTCAGTCTAACACACCTCATACATTCAAATATGAACCACCTTCACACTTCAGTGCACAGCCAGACCCTGCACCTCAGCAACCTCCGTATGCCAATGTCCACATACAACTCAACATGTCGGTAAGGCACTACACTACCGAGAACTGTGTAGCTCTTGCCCCACATACAACAGAAACTGTATACACCAAACCGGTCGCTGGCCTAAATGCCTATGCCACTCTGTACCTTCTCACGTTCCTGAGTCAAGAAGTTACGGCCCACGCTAACAGCATTGCTCAGCCAGCAAGTGTGCCCCCTAGGTCAGAAAGAGCAGACATGTCCAACTTTGCCAGTGATCTCGACATTACTGCTGCTGAAGAGCTGGATCTGCTACTCAGGTGGCTAGGCCCACGGTCTACGGAGAAAATCAAGAAGCTCAGATCCGTCTATGTCAGCTACCCAACAACTGGTCTCGCAACTGCATGGGACAGACTATAGAAAGGTTTTGGCAGTCCTGAAGCTATCGAAGATGCTCTACTTAAACAACTATATGACTTTCCCAAAATATCCGTCAAGGATGCTTTAAAGTACCAGGAACTCAGCGACCTGCTGTCCGAGCTTCAGCTGGCCAAAACAGACACACATCTACCTGGCCTTAGCTACCAGGACACCGCTTGTGGGGTGAAACCCATCATCGCCAAGTTGCCTTACAACGTCCAAGAAAAGTGGACCACACGAGGGTCAAACTACAAGAGACAATACCAAGTCTCTTTCTCTCAATTATCCTTCTTCTGTGACTTCATCAAGGAGATTGCAGAGCTCAAAAACGACCCCAGCTTCTACTATGAAGAACCAAGCGGCTCTGCGTCATCTCCTAAGTACGAGAGGCTACACTCTCTTTACAGAAATTGCAGCAGCACAGTGTCTGCAAAAAAACCCGAAGTTCTGCCTTCACCGACCTCAGCGCCAGACAAAGGCAGTGAAGGCGAGAAGGTAGAAGACCCGAACCGCCAGTGTCCTATCCACAAATTGCCGCATCCCCTTAACACTAGAAGACCCAGAGAGGGGTCATTTAACATTTCTACCTTTGGAACACAGAGACGGGTCGAATGACCAGAAGTATTTTCGCTAACATCCTCTAATCACCGTCTTTTGTTCTGTAATTAAGGCCATTACTGTCGCACCACAGAGGTTGTTGTTTTCCATTGAGTTTATCCATTTAGTTTCTAGTTAGTTCTATTCACTTTGGACTAAGGGTCATTTGACCGTCTTTCGGGACTTCAGGGGGGAGCTTGAAATTTCTGGGACTTCTAGTATTAAGAAGTGCATTGGCTTCACAAAGAAACTACTTCAAGAGCGAAAGGAACTCTTGAAGAAGTTTGGAGTGTGCTTCAGGTGCTGTGCCTCTACCAAACACATTGCTAAGGACTGTGTCATCGTCATAAAGTGTATAGAGTGCGACAGCGAAGACCACGTACAAGCGCTCCATCCGTCACAACCTGACTCAACGTCTATGCCTTCTCCCACCACAGGCAATGGCAGGGAGAGTACAGACAAGGCAACAAACCATCTTGCGGTATCCTCATCCTGCACCAAGGTTTGCGGTGAAGGTCTTCGCGACAAGTCCTGCGGAAAAATTTGCCTGGCAAAGGTTTATCCCAAAGGCAGTCAAGGTGTATGTCAGCCTGGATTACCAGAGCAACAAATCACTGGCCAGGTCAGAACTCTTTGTTTTGCTCAGCTTAAAGAAAAACACCTATACCTACAACTTGGGCACCTGCAGCAGTGTGACAGAAGCCACTAGCCTCATAATAACTTCTCTCTTCAGCTCTAAGGAGATACCACTTCCCACACTTGTAGAGTGTAACCAAATACCCTTCAACAGCGAAGAAATCCCAACGCCTGAAGTGGCTCTTCAGTTTCCTCACCTCAAGGGCATAGCCGGCGAGATACCGGCCCTGGACAACAAGGCAGATACTTTGATTCTCCACGGCAGAGACGCCATACGACTGCACAAGGTGCATCTACAAATCTTCGGTCAACTTGAGGAACCATACACTCAGCGCCTTGAGCTAGGTTGGGTCATCATCGGTGATGTCTGTAGCGACTAGACAAAAAAGCCAAGCAACCTCAATTCTTACAAAACCGTCATCACGTCAGATGACCATGATGTGTGCCTTCTGCCATACCCACATCACTACTGGGTAAAGGAGAAGCCAAATGAAACTAGGTGGAAAGAACAACCACCTGATAGCCCAATATATCTCAAAACCATCTGTGATGCCTCACACTGGGACACACTGATGATACATGAAACTACAAAAATTCCTCATACAAAATCATGTTTATTTATTAAAATATGTATACAATTACAATTTATTCAGGTACCATTACAAGCTAAAATTATTTATAGCAATGGTTATTCCACAAAAGAATTACGTGGGTACACTCCACCATTACAGTTAACCAACAGCATATGGTAGTGTTCTGAACTATATACACATAGTGATATCCAGTGGCATAACTTCAGGCCCAGGGGCCCCGATGCGAAAGCTCCAACGGGGCCCCCAATTATTGCAAATCTTTAATAGTATTAGTCTTTTTCTATAGGCCAAAGGGACTTTCGGGGCCCCCCTAGGCTGCAGGGCCCGGGTGCGATCGCAACCCCTGCACCTATTGTAGTTACGCCCCTGGTGATATCTTGTAAATAGGTAATTAGCTATTCCTACCAACAGTCCTGAGCATTACTCCCATAAGGCTGCTAAACACTTGTAATTATCAGATTACTGCTGCTTTGCTTACCTATATATCACTTGTACCAAGTTAAATCCAAGCTGTCTTACAGAGTGGCCCCGCCAACGCACGTTTCAATTTTGCATCTTCCTCAGGGCGTGTTGTTTGTCTAAATTCCCCTTTTTATATAGCAAGTTGTAGGGAAAAAATGGTGTATCACAATCCGCGCTGCCAGAATCATCTGCTCCAAAAGTAATGCACATGAAGATGGAACTTCAACATAACTCCTTTATTTCCTCCTACGCGTTTCGGTGCCCTCCTGGCACCTTCCTCAGGGATACCAACACCTCACCAACCTCTCCTATTTATATCACATCTCATATCAATGATAAGTGGGAGTGAACATCAATAATGATGTCAAAATCATCATCCAAGGGAGGAGGGTCACAGATTTTAGTGCAAAACAACACATTAAAAACATACAATAAAAAGTTAATCACATAGTATACATACACATTATAAAAAACAAGTTTAAGAAAATTGTGCAAAAAAAGCAGCAATTTTCTTAAACTTGTTTTTTATAATGTGTATGTATACTATGTGATTAACTTTTTATTGTATGTTTTTAATGTGTTGTTTTGCACTAAAATCTGTGACCCTCCTCCCTTGGATGATGATTTTGACATCATTATTGATGTTCACTCCCACTTATCATTGATATGAGATGTGATATAAATAGGAGAGGTTGGTGAGGTGTTGGTATCCCTGAGGAAGGTGCTAGGAGGGCACTGAAACGCGTAGGAGGAAATAAAGGAGTTATGTTGAAGTTCCATCTTCATGTGCATTACTTTTGGAGCGGATGATTCTGACAGCGCGGATTGTGATACACCATTTTTTCCCTACAACTTGATGTGTTTCCACACTTGTGTGGACGGTGGAAATCCTGCAGTAGCCATCTGGTAATAAGCATTGAATACGCCTTCAAGCCAGTTGTGGGTGAAACAACTGCCTCAGGTGAGTGAACCCCCTTTTTCACCACTTTATACTCAGTGCCATAGTGATAGGGCACTATTGCGCCTCTTGTTCCCCCTCCTCCTTTTTATATAGCGTCGTCCTAATTGGAATCATGCCGCCACTATGAGTGATTACCATCGCATGACTTCCAGGAATTACTCCCCTAGTCACTAGTGATGAGCGAGTACTAAAATGCTCGGGTGCTCGAAGCTCGGGCCGAGCATCCCGAGATACTCGTGTACTCGGCCCGAGTACCGAGCCCAATGTTATCTTATGGGAGACCCGAGTATTTTTATGAAATGACTGCCGGCAGCATGTAGAAACCCTAAAAATGTCACAAAAGTCTCAGAAGAGTGCTCAAATGACATGGCAACACCATGGGGAAGACCCCTGGAAGCATTTCTCACTCAAACATCACAGCTGTGAACAATCTTGTCCGAGTTTCACGCCAATTTTACGGAGTCACTAGAAAACCTTCCAAAATGACACCAAGATGAATATTCAGGGTGGAAATGTTAAGGGCACATACCCAATAGTGAGATACAGCTGGTGTATGTTACTTTTTGTGATTACATGAAAGATTTTACGCGAAAACATTGTGCAGCACTCCGATGTCCCTGAGAAGAGACGTACATGAAGCCCTGTCTTGACATATTGTGCCCATTTTGAGGAACTGGGTCTATTCTAGTATTTTCCTTTGCCAGGGCAATGTAAAATTGGGAGGTTCACCAATGCCCCTGGATAGAGACGTGCATGAGGGCCTGTAAACCTGAAGTGCCCATTGTAAGGAAGTGGGTGTATTGTAGTATAGCCCTTTGGCAGGGCAGCCAAAAATTGGGAGTATCCACATTGTCCCTGGATAGAGACGTGCAGGAGGGCCTGTAAACCTGAAGTGGGTGTATTGTAGTATAGCCCTTTGGCAAGGCAGCTAAAAATTGGGAGGCTCCACATTGTCCCTGGATAGAGACGTGCAGGAGGGCCTGTAAACCTGAAGTGGGTGTATTGTAGTATAACCCTTTGGCAGGGCAGCCAAAAATTGGGAGGCTCCACATTGTCCCTGGATAGAGACGTGCAGGAGGGCCTGTAAACCTGAAGTGGGTGTATTGTAGTATAGCCCTTTGGCAGGGAAGCCAAAAATTGGGAGGTTCAACAATGACCCATGCATACAGACATGCAGTAGGGTCTGTAAACCTCAAGTGGGTGTATGGTAGTATAGCCCTTTGGCAGGGCAGCCAAAAATTGGGAGGCTCCACATTGTCCCTGGATAGAGACGTGCATGAGGGCCTCAAAACATTTTTCCCATTGAAAAGGAGCGGGTATCCTGTCGTTGTAATGCCCATTCTAAAAGAATGGGCGAAAAAGTTTACCACTGCGGGTATACCTGAAACAACAGCCTAACTATTGTAACGGTCATCATGGTGGCACATGAGGAGAAGGAGGAGCAGTCCAGCGATTAGCCAAAGTCCAGAAGTGTGTACCCATGGGTGAGTGGAGGTAAATGGCAAATTCCCATAACAAAATTTTAATTCAGTTGTCATTTGTTGGTGGTGTGGTGAAGTCTGGCCCAATCCAACCCTTGTTCATCTTGATCAGAGTCAGCCTGTCAGCATTTTCAGTTGACAGGCGGATGCGTTTATCAGTAATGATTCCACCTGCGGCACTGAAAACACGCTTTGACAAAACGCTAGCGGCAGGCCAGGACTTCCAAGGCGTAGAGAGCCAATTCATGCCACGTGTCCAGCTTGGAGACCCAATAATTGTAAGGCACAGAGGAATCTCGCAGTACAGTTGTTCGATCTGCAAGATACTCCTTCAGCATCTGGCCAAACTTAGCATTTCTTGTGGCACTACCCCGCACCTCAGGGGCTGTGGTACGTGAGGGGCTGAGAAAACTGTCCCACATCGTAAAGACTGTTCTCCTACCTCTGGCGGATTGGACTTGTGCCCCTCTCGGCCGTACGCCTTGGTTGTCCACCAATTCCTGACCTATGCCGCTAGCGTTTTGTGAGGGGAATGATTTGCCTACTTCCGTGACTATGGCCTTCTGGAACTGCTGCATTTTGGCTGACCTCTCCGCCTCAGGAATGAGAGACATAAAGTTCTCCTTGTAGCGTGGGTCTAACAGTGTTGCCAACCAGTACTGATTGTCGGCCAAGATGTTCTGAACGCGAGGGTCACGAGCCAGGCAGCTTACCATAAAGTCAGCCATGTGCGCCATCACGTCAGTATCCAGACCAACACGATGACTGAACATGCTGTCCTCCTCCTCCTCCTCCTCATCTCCCCTGTCCTCTGGCCAGCCACGCTGACTGGTTTGCATGTCATATCCTCAATTTGGCCAGAGAGTTGCTCCATGTCTTCATCCTCCTCCTCCTCGTCATAGTCCTCCACTGCACGTTGTGATGAGATGAGGCTGGGCTGTGTGTTTTCACCCACACCCACTACTGTTTCTTGCTCCAAGTCATCGTGCTCGGCCTGCAATGCATTCTCTTTGTTTTTCAGCAGAGACCGTTTTAGAAGGCAGAGTAGTGGTATGGTGACGCTAATAATGGCGTCATCACCGCTCACCATCTTGGTGGAGTCCTCAAAGTTTTGGAGGACGGTACATAGGTCGGACATCCATCTCCACTCCCCAGGTGTTATGTATGGAGTTTGACCCATTTCCCGACGGCTTAGGTGATGCAGGTTTTCAACAACTGCCCTCTTCTGCTCACATATCCTGACCAACATGTGCAGAGTTGAATTCCAACGCGTGGGGACATCACACACCAGTCTGTGGGCCGGAAGACGCAAACGGCGCTGAAAGCCGGCAAGGCCGGCTGAAGCAGGAGGTGACTTGCGAAAATGTGCAGACAGACGGCGAACTTTTACCAGCAGTTCAGACAGCTCTGGGTATGACTTTAGAAACCTCTGAACCACCAGGTTGAGCACATGGGACACGCATGGAACATGCGTCAGCTGGCCTCCCCTCAAAGCTGCCACAAGGTTCCGGCCAATGTCACACACGACCTTTCCTGGCTTTAGGTTCAGAGGTGTGAGCCAGTGATCTGCCTGCTGTTTCAGAGCTGTCCACACCTCTTCTGCATTGTGGGGTTTGTCACCTATGCAGACTAGCTTCAGCACAGCCTGTTGCTGCTTCGCAGAGGCAGTGCTGCAGTGCTTCCAGCTTGGGACTGGTGTGGAGGGTACAGTGGATGAGGATGCGCAGGAGGAGGAGGAGGAGGCTGAGGAGCATGACATTCCGGAGCTGTAGAGTGTCGGTGAAACCCTGACAGAGGTAGGGCCTGCTATCCTTGGTGTGGGAAGGATGTGTTCCGTCCCTCACTCAGACTGGGTCCCAGCCTCCACAATATTAACCCAGTGTGCCGTCAAGGAGATGTAGCGGCCTTGCCCACAAGCACTTGTCCACGTGTCTGTGGTTAGGTGGACTTTGGCTGAAACAGCGTTGTTCAGGGCACGTGTGATGCTGTTGGACACGTGGTTATGCAATGCGGGGACGGCACATCTGGAGAAATAGTGGCGGCTGGGGACCGAGTAACGTGGGACAGCAGCCGCCATCAGGTCGCGAAATGCTTCCGTCTCCACCAGCCGGAAAGGCAACATTTCTAGCGCTATGAGTCGCGAAATGTGAGAATTCAGGACTGTGGCATGTGGGGCGTTGGCAGCGTATTTGCGCCTGCGTTCAAATGTTTGCTCAATGGATAATTGAACGCTGCGCTGGGACAAGGACGTGCTTGATGGTGGTGTTATTTGTGCATGGGCAACTTCAGGTGCAGGGCCGGAGGCTTGTTCGCGGCCAGCATGGACAGGGGATTGGCTCGCACGCACAACACGCGAAGACGTAGCAGTGACATCAGCAAGCACCGCTCCTCGACTCTGTTGTACTTCCCACAAAGTCGGGTGCTTGGCTGACATGTGCCTGATCATGCTGGTGGTGGTCAGGCTGCTAGTTTTCGTACCCCTGCTGATACTGGCATGGCAGGTGTTGCAAATGGCCTTTTTAGAGTAATCTGGAGCCAACTTAAAAAACTCCCAGACTCGGGAAGACCTAACATTTGCACAGGCACCTTGAGTCGTGTTGTTGTTACGGGGAACGGTTGCCTGCCTTCTGCCTGCGGACACGACCCTGCTTCGTACTGCCTGTTGGGATGCTACGCCTCCCTCCCCCTGTGCACTGCTGGCCTCGCTCTGCATATCGTCCTGCCATGTTGGGTCAGCTACTGGATTATCCACCACGTCGTCTTCCCCTTCCGCACCCTGATCCTCCTCCTGACTTCCTGGCAATTGTGTCTCATCATCGTCCACCCCTTGTTGAGACACGTTGCCAACTTTCCGTTCGTGAGAACGTGGCTGCTCAAATATTTGGGCATCTGTACATACCATCTCCTCATCACCCACTTCAACAGGAGCTGGCGAGAGGCCAGATTCTGCGAATGGATACGTGAACAGCTCTTCCGAGTGTCCTAGTGTGGGATCAGTAATGTCCGTGGACGTGTACTCGGCCTGGTGGTAGGAAGGAGGATCAGGTTGAGAAATGTGCGGTGCAGTATCACGGCTACAGACACTTGATCGTGTAAGACAGGGTGTTTGTGGAGGTGCCCATCTGACTTGAAGCATTATCCGCTATCCAAGTAACAACCTGTTGACACTGGTCTTGGTTCAAGAGCGGTGTACTGCTGCGGGCTTCAAGAATTTGGGACAGGACGTGCGAGCAAAATGTGCCCCTTTGTTGTTGCGAAATTAGTGCTTGCACACGACCTCGGCCTCTGCCTGCACCACCATCACGTCCACTTCCTTGTTCAGCGACAACAGTCTGGTGACTGTTCAGGTCACAGGAGAGTAGGATTTTAGTCCCTAACCTGTATCAAGGTGTTAAGTACAACAGTCTGGTGACTGTTATGATCACAGGAGAGTAGGATTTTAGTCCCTAACCTGTATCAAGGTAGTAAGTACAACAGTCTGGTGACTGTTATGATCACAGGAGAGTAGGATTTTAGTCCCTAACCTGTATCAAGGTAGTAAGTACAACAGTCTGGTAACTGTTCAGGTCACAGGAGAGTAGGATTTTAGTCCCTAACCTGTATCAAGGTAGTAAGTACAACAGTCTGGTGACTGTTATGATCACAGGAGAGTAGGATTTTAGTCCCTAACCTGTATCAAGGTAGTAAGTACAACAGTCTGGTGACTGTTCAGGTCACAGGAGAGTAGGATTTTAGTCCCTAACCTGTATCAAGGTAGTAAGTACAACAGTCTGGTGACTGTTATGGTCACAGGAGAGAAGGACTTTAGTCCCTAACCTGTATCAAGATAGTAAGTACAACAGTCTGGTGACTGTTATGGTCACAGGAGTGAAGGATTTTAGTCCCTAACCTGTATCAAGGTAGTAAGTACAACAGTCTGGTGACTGTTATGGTCACAGGAGAGAAGGATTTTAGTCCCTAACCTGTATCAAGGTAGTAAGTACAACAGTCTGGTGACTGTTCAGGTCACAGGAGAGTAGGATTTTAGTCCCTAACCTGTATCAAGGTAGTAAGTACAACAGTCTGGTGACTGTTATGATCACAGGAGAGTAGGATTTTAGTCCCTAACCTGTATCAAGGTAGTAAGTACAACAGTCTGGTGACTGTTCAGGTCACAGGAGAGTAGGATTTTAGTCCCTAACCTGTATCAAGGTAGTAAGTACAACAGTCTGGTGACTGTTCAGGTCACAGGAGAGTAGGAGTTTAGTCCCTAACCTGTATCAAGGTAGTAAGTACAACAGTCTGATGACTGTTATGATCACAGGAGAGAAGGATTTTAGTCCCTAACCTGTATCAAGGTAGTAAGTACAACAGTCTGGTGACTGTTCAGGTCACAGGAGAGTAGGATTTTAGTCCCTAACCTGTATCAAGGTAGTAAGTACAACAGTCTGGTGACTGTTATGGTCACAGGAGAGTAGGATTTTAGTCCCTAACCTGTATCAAGGTAGTAAGTAAAACAGTCTGGTGACTGTTATGGTCACAGGAGAGAAGGATTTTAGTCCCTAACCTGTATCAAGGTAGTAAGTACAAAAGTCTGGTGACTGTTATGGTCACAGGAGAGAAGGATTTTAGTCCCTAACCTGTATCAAGGTAGTAAGTACAACAGTCTGGTGACTGTTATGGTCACAGGAGAGAAGGATTTTAGTCCCTAGCCTGTATCAAGGTAGTAAGTTCAACAGTCTGGTGACTGTTATGGTCACAGGAGAGAAGGATTTTAGTCCCTAACCTGTATCAAGGTAGTAAGTACAACAGTCTGGTGACTGTTATGGTCACAGAAAAGCTTGGATTCCGATCTGGATCACCCTGCCTATATCCTCCTAGACTAGTCCTGAGAAGGACTGTTGTGGTCAGCAGCAGTTTGCAGCCCTGCTCCGGATCTACCTATGAGGGCCGCAAATCTGTCCCTAAGCAGCAGCAGCAGACACTCGCCCTACACTCACTGTCTGGATGGCTGTGTGCAGAGCACAGCGCGGCCGGGTCTTATAAAGGCTCGGTCACGCTGTGCAGGCCGGCCAATCACTGCAATGCCACAACTAACAGGGCTGTGGCATTGCAGTGGTCTGCCAGCCAATCCCTGCATGTGGGCTTTCTCTCTAAAGAGTGCCAACATGCAGGGATGAGGACCATGAGCACAGCACGAGTATCACGAGATTGCTCGGTGCTCGCCGAGTAGCCCGAGTACAGTGATACTCGTGCGAGTACCGAGCAGCACAGAGCATACTCGCTCATCACTACTAGTCACCTGACATCCGGTATCCGGTCTGTGAAGCGCACGCACCATATCTTTTGCGTGCCAGCGCTGTCATAGTGACCAGATGCCGGAAGTGAGGAGCTTCCCTACCGGTCATGATACCTCCTCACTGTGGTGGTGATATTCACTATCTCCCTGTTAACATAGTCAATTGCGGTCTGCATCTTGGTGAATGTCCCTGGCTTAATGTGAACCTCACTAAAGTGACAATGCTACTATGAATTAATAATGAATTTTCTAAATTCCCCTCAGTGTTTGATAATATCTATGGACCATGCTTGTTAAAGTGACAGTGCTATAAATTCTTAAAGTGCCAGTGCTAAATTACTTAAATCACAGCAAACAATACTGTAGTTACAAATTCATATCTTTCCTGTAGTGAAAAAAGTGCGATGCAAATTCATCAATGTGCTAATACATAACAACAATACATTAATTACAAATTAATCCTCATTGTAATAACAAAATTAGAGTACAAATTCAATAATGTGCAATTCCATGCAAAATCAGATACAGTGTACACTCCCTTCATTATATTTAACCGCATTGCCCACTTCATGTTTATCACCAATGACCTTTAATAATTAAATAAATTTGCCTACCTACTATTCTTTTCCTCCACCTTCCTACTATACAGATTATTTTACATACTCGCAGTTGACCACCTGATAACCCAAACCTGCTTTGTCTTCAAGACGACAACCTTGAGTCAACAGCACTTTACCCCGCAAACCAGGTCAACGACTCACCACCTACAGAGGAAGACAAGGTGATCATCAGGGTCACGAACATCAAACCCACTGGAGACAACTACAACTACTGGGTAGCTCCCTCATCCTCTCTACCTGCAAAGACTGAGTTGCCAAGGGATTCGCAGAAAACAACTGCTAAGTTCCCAAACTGTGAAGTCTTTCTCTATCACCAACCTGGTCAAGCCGAAAGAATGCTAGACTTCAGTGCTCTGAGTGAGAGCCCCTCTCTCAACAGCCTACCTTATTCTGAAGGTACTAGTGTTCTCCCCATGCAATGCAACCTCAGCGTGCCATTGGACATCAAAGAAGACATGTTCACCTTCTAAGCTTCACCCTGTAACGAACTTGCTACAAAACAAGGAGTCTTGCCTGTTGAAAACAGCATCCAAGATCCTCTTGGGTTCAGGACACCCACCACAGTTCAACACAAGGTACTGCTGTGACAGCTTGCTTTTGAGGGCATCAACAGAAACACTACGTCACCATCGCAGAGACAACACAGGTGGGAGAAGAGGAAGAAATCTCTAAAGGCCTTACAGTAACTTCAAGTCTTGCACCATGCTTCTCTAAGGACTTTTTTAGCTGTCACCAAGATTCAAAGCTATGTTTCTTATGACATGTACAAAGGCTACAGTTGCAGCAGCCTCCAAGAGTACTTCAGAAATCAGCAGCAAGGTATGTCGCAGCTTCGTCCTGAACAAGGTATAGTTCACGTCAACACCTGCATGCACTGTACTAAGGCTGGAACTCTGCACTGCTGTGTTAAAATTTAAACCCTAAACAGCCTCACCTGAACAGTGGCATCTCATCTCCATTGACCTGCAACTAGCTGAGTGGAGAATAGGACTAAGGTAATTTCTCAATATTGACCACAGCACCTGGCCATCTTTCCCAAGTTGGCTCCATGGCAATCTTTGCTCCAGCCCTGCCAGCCGTGAACTTGAGCCAAGGAACAAGAGTCCAGGAAGGATTTCGGACCAACCTGCAGTGCAAGCTGTGTGCCCAAGGTACTAGCACAGAAGCTGAGGTTCAATCACCCTGGACACTTTTCAAGCTCGTCAACCATAGTGCCTGCGGACGTCCAGTCCAAGTATATCACCTGGTGGCTCCTTCGAGTAGGAGTCACATGAACTAAACTTCGTTGCTGGACTCTGCCACGGCGGGGAGTGCATCTCCTCATACTCTGCCGTGCTAAGACACCGAACTGTTAGTGTGCAACTGAACTTGAACATTCTCAGTGGATTAAACCTTGCCATTGGATTGTTGGGTTGGTGGAAGAGTTGGCTTGTTGCGGCTTCCCCAATCCGAAGATGCTTTTTTTCTGTTGAACTTATTTTCTCATTTTTCTATTTTTTGACATTCAAGGACTACATTTTACTGCAAGTATGGACTTGAATTCTGTATTAAAGTTGCATTTTGTGTTTCTTTCTCCTCTCGTTGCAGGTTCATGACGTCGAGGGACAGAGTTGACTCCTTACGTCATACAAAGACTTGTGAAATCTGACGATTCAGACGAGGAGTGTTGTGTCCCATGAATGGGGACAACCTGTTGTATATATTTCTCTGCACTGTTTATTTTCTCCAATCAGGAAATTCCCTGTTGTTGCTATGTAGACTGTAAGAGTTTTGTCCCTACCTTCGTCCCTTAGTTTGTGTCTGTACAGGATGTCCCTCCCTTCTTCCTCAGTTAGTCTGCAGAAGCAATTACTGAAGACACATGTGTATAACCCTATACAGATTATGCCTTTTCACCTTTCATTTCATTGTAACTAATACAAGATTTGGAAGAACACTACAGCGTTTCTCCTGGTCTCTCTACAGCTGCAGTGACGATCGAGTTGACACTGTCTGTTGACCCTGATGAGGTAAGCACGAGCATACAATTATCTAAGGGATCGATAGTTAGAGCACTTGGGATTTCCAATCATCAGGTGGGGACAAAACAACATTTTCTTGATGGTAGCTCCTTTCCGCTGTAGCTGGATTGTGACTACTCCCTCTTCCTTTAGTCACATGATCCATCACCTGATGTCAGTCATACAATTATTCTATGCTGACCATGATGGAATGAGGAAGTCTCTAGTGGCTGCTGGTGTTTCTGCTGCTGAGTACTTTTGTTGGAGCTGTGTCATCTGCAGTGTTTAGCTGCAGCAATCAAGTTTGTTGTGTATCTTTATGTCTTTTTCCCCAATCTGTATACCTTCCTCTGTCTTTTATTGTAACAGGGGTGATATCTAATGCACTCACCAGCCTTCACACTAGCCAATGTGAGTGGAGGTACAGATCTGGGACTAGTTACGTGATGATGGCGGGGGAATGAGCCTGTTTAGGGACATTATGGGAGCTCAGGGGCCAGAGAAAGGTTAATGTCAGGAGGTGTTGTCCTATTCCACCCTTCCTATGCTGGTGTCTTCCTTTCTTATTACATCCTGTTGTACATTATATCGTGCTGTGTGCCATGCAAGACATTCCCTAGTTCATGTATGGCAATTGCCTAGACAAGGGGTCCCCAACCACTGGGCTGTGGACCTGTACCGGGCTGTGGGGCTCTCTGTGCCAGTCCGTGCCGCCACAAACCAGCACTACACACAAAGTGTGCTCTGCAGTGGCTCCGAGTGGTGGCTCGGTGACTGCCGCTGCACCTGAAGCATGTCTGCCTCAGCTGCCTGTGTAAATGTATGAGTAGAGCCATCTGCCAATCACAGTGCAGCAGCAGGACCCTGATTGGCCAGTATCTGCTGCACTGTGATTGGCTGACAGCTTTGCCTGTACAACTACATAGCTGAGGCAGAGAGCAGATCAAGGCCCACGTGAGCAAAGTGTGTATGTGTTAATGGGGGCTGCAGGACTACGATGGGGGCTGCAGGACTATGATGGGGCTGCAGGACTATGATGGGGGCTACAGGACTATGATGGAGGCTGCAGGACTATGATGGTGGCTGCAGGACTATGATGGGACTGCAGGACTATGATGGGGCTGCAAGACTATGATGGGGGCTGCAGGAGTATGATGGGGCTACAGGACTATGATGGGGCTGCAGGACTATGATGGGGGCCGCAGAGTATGATGAGGCTGCAAGGTGATGATGATGGGGATACAGTAATGGGGGCTGCATAGAGATAATGGGGCCTGCAAGAGGATAATGGGGCTGCAAAAGGATGATGGGGGCTGCATGAGGATGATGATGGGATACTGTATTGGGGGCTGCAAGGGGATGATGGGGATATTTTGGGCTGCAAGGGGATGGAAAAATAAGACATCCATTGAAAATAAGACGTAGCTCATCTTTTGGGAGAACAGGGTACTAAACTCCAGTTCTCCATATCCCCACCCCATATGACCAAATCCCCACCCCTGTGCTACCCCGCCCTGCGGGCCACAGAAAAATGGTCTTGCATGAATCCGGTCCCCGATGCAAAATCTGTTGGGGACCACTGGCCTAGACTACCTAATATTTGAACACCATCTAACAAATTGTGTCATTGTCCCACAAAGCAGAATACACTGGAGCCAAATATCATGATCTGGAAAGAGAAGTATTGGTATCCAAGAAGTAAGACTTTTTCTCATGAAAATGGACTTCATAAATTATGCCATATGTCTCAAACTCAGAATTAGAAAAGAAATTAATGTAATTAAATCTGTATGTTAATTACATGGTACAAGACATTTTCAAAGTATACTGGTGATTTTTATCATCTTCACAGCAGACATGCTTCATAAGAAAGTACTGACACTAACAATTATGTGCAGAATTTAAATTTAAAGAACCAGAATAATGCATTTCAAATGAACACAAGCATAATAACCCTGCACAAATAACATAAGTGTTCAATAACCAGTAGCAACCAATCTTCCATTTATAGTCATTAGCCTAAGTTACACTAGGCTCATCAAAGCTAACATCTGACATCTGTGCTATTTACACTATGCTATTAACGCTAATAGCATGCTAATCATACCATACGTAATATTTTATCTATGTCGTAAAATCTACAATGCAGAACCTATCCAGAACAGCACATTAGTACAATGAGCAAGGCTATTTTATTCATAGAAAACAAACATATATTAATACTGTATACAGAGCAAAGTTTTTGTTTCCTCTGCATGTTCATTTTCTGTTCATATTCATATATATTCTCATTGTTCTGTAGATTAGATTATTTGAAAGGTCATCCAAACTTTTAAATTTAATGGTTTAGCCATAGGATAAGACATTATTTATTAAGTTGGTGTGGTCAGAATATTGGCACCCCCCTTCTAATCAGCTGTTTTTAGTGGTTGCTGCACTCTTACAAGTGCAAGGGTAAGGCTGGTTTCACACTGCGGTCAGATCAGGTCAGGTCAGGTCAGGTTTTGTGTTCCAAAACCAGGAAAGGAACTTGCAGAGAAAAAGTATAATTGAAAGAATGACACCTGTTCTAGGTTTTGGAGTCACTCCTTGTTTTGGCACACAAAACCTGACCTGATCTGACCTGATCTGATCTGACCGCAGTGTGAAACCAGCCTAAGTGTTTACAGAAGAGTTCATGCTGGTTAATATTTGCCTGCACCATATTGTCTTTAATGTTCATTTATAGTGGTGGTCCAAAAGCTAAACACATTTTCAACCAGATCCCTTTCTACTTAAAATAATTTCTGATCTGGTTGCATTAAAAATTAGTATCAAACTGCTAATGACAGTGAAAACATCCTGTATCCCTAATAACGCTTTGAGTATCCCAGCATGGAGTGGGATTCTCAAATGAAACATCGTAGACAAGAAGTAATAAAATCAATAGTAGTTCGTAAACAGTAGGGAATTTTTAATGCAGCCATGTTAGGAATTAGATTAGATTACCCCACTTAAATAGGGATTTGGTTGAGAATTTGTTTAGACTTCGGACCACCCCTATTAAGATATTGCAATGTATTTGTCTACTTACTTATAGCAAAGCTGCAATATTATGAAAGGTCACTTAAAAAATACAATGCATGCAAGTATGAACATGCCTACGAGCTGCTGTACAGGTTGGAGAGGCTATGGTGCTGGCTGAGGACATGCAGCCTCTTCATGCAGCTGATCAGAGGAAGTGCCGATAGGTGGATACCCAAGACATGGATTTGAAAAAGGTTGGATTACCCTTTCAATCTAAATAATATTTCTGAGGTTTATTTCTGGATTCAATCTGAAACTCCACTTCCCCATATTAATTGTGACTATACATTTTCTATGATAATCTCCATATATTGTGTGCTGCCACCATGTGTAATTGGTATCCTGTTTTTTTTTCTCCAAATTGGCTGTTTGTGTGATATGGTTAAAGCTGTTGTGGAAAGTGTAAACTGGCTCTTCTGCCTTTCCTGTGCTGTGGGATGGACCAGAGGCACTGTTGACAATGCTGTTATGCCATGGACTAGGGAGCAGTGTCTGGCACACTACACAAAACAACATACAGGGAAACACCAGGGAGACAAATACAATGGAGGCCCCTGCTCATAGGGAACAGAGGAAATGAGACTTCCTGCACCTACCTGTGGCTGTGCCCTTATCTCCTTACTGTCCCTATATGGATTCTGTTTCCCCATCCCCGAGCAGGATACTTAGTGCCTCACTATCCCCGATGTTAACCCTCAATAGAGAGATGGCCGCTAGAATCACCAGTCCCAACTGCTGCACTAATTTCAACAAGAGAAGGAAGTACAGAGGGAAAATAAAACAACTTCACACCTCCTGCCACTCTGTTAGGCAGCAGACAGCTTGGCAATGGTTAACTTCTCCAGAGTGACTGCTTCACCTCAGGTAGGTAGGCCAAGAAGGCAGTTCAATCACCAGCAAGGAATGCTGAACCATGTGACCATATGAAGGAGATAGGAGTGATCACAAAATATCCACACCTGGGAAAAGAACTAAGGAACATCGCAGCAACATAAACTGACATTAACTCCTACACTATGAAGTAAGGTGATTCCCTGTAGGGTATATATAAAAAACAAACATGCGGCGCCAATCTCAGCGCGTTACCAATGTAACTCTCTGGTGCCCTTTTAATGAAGTTTTATGCACTCACCTCTTGCCATAAAACTTCAAGCATATGGTTTTTCCAAAGCCTCCTCACGCTTTGGATATTTATCCGGGTCTGCTGCTCGCCTTGAATTGATCCTGTGTTGTGTCCTACCACGGATTCCCACAGGCATAAAGGTTCAATAGGAAGTGATCCAATTCTATAGTGGCCGCGCTCCCCGTGGTAATGATTTTAAGAACTTCTTGTCCACAAAAAATTTTATTCCTCAAAACATGCGAGAATATAAAAAACGGATACAACGCGTTTCGGCGGAGACAACCGCCTTCCTCAGGTATCTGAGGAAGGCGGTTGTCTCCGCCGAAACGCGTTGTATCCGTTTTTTATATTCTCGCATGTTTTGAGGAATAAAATTTTTTGTGGACAAGAAGTTCTTAAAATCATTACCACGGGGAGCGCGGCCACTATAGAATTTTTTGTGGACAAGAAGTCAGTGGCGTAACTTCAGGCCTCGGGGCCCCGATGCAAAAGCTCCAACGGGGCCCCCAATTATTGCAAATCTTTAGTAGTATTAGTCTTTTTCTATGGGCCAAAGGAACGTTTGGGGCCCCCCTAGGTTGCAGGGCCCGGGTGCAATCGCAACCCCTGCACCTGTTGTAGTTACGCCCCTGCAAGAAGTTCTTAAAATCATTACCACGGGGAGCGCGGCCACTATAGAATTGGATCACTTCCTATTAACTCCTACACTGCCAAAGAAAAGAAACACATTTAATATAAAGTCTCAATACAGGAATGAGACACAGGTTCCAAACCTGTCAAAGACCAATGATAGTTGTATTCATGTTGCAATCAGAACAAAGCAGCCATTTTAAAGAATAAGAAAACAAGTTGATGATGACAGATGAAGGCACAATACAGCCATTAGGCATGGTGACTATGCATCAGAATTAAATAGTCACTTTTGATACCAGGAAAAGAGGGTCCCTTCAAAGAGCTTATTTGGCAAATTGTTATTCAAAAACAATTCCTCTGTCCATCAAACACATATGTGAGGAACGTAGAACATGTTCAGAAAATCTGTGGTTTGTTTTTTTTTCACAAATATAGTGCTGTATTTTTGACGGGTAACACAGAGTGTGTAATGCTTTGTGAATGACACTGGATGGAAGTGTACAGTATATACTGTACCTACATTTGCAATTTTTTGCCAGAATCCCCCCCAGAAAAAACAAACACCAAAAAAGAATCCAAATGAAAACAGAAAAAAATCTAAGGTAAAACAGTGCCTCTCAATACCCTTTGTGTATATGAGCTTTAACAGCAGATTTATTTTTAATCTAATTCTTTTAGTTCTGACAAGGATATCAGAAATTATAAATACCTCTGGTTTTCTCCCAGTCTGGTATTTTTCTTAAAAAAAGCATCTTTACATCTGTTCATTATTAATGAGTGAGTACCATAATATAGCGAGTGCAATGTAAGTCAATGGGAAATGCGAGTAATTTTCTGCTGGACCCTACAAAGGGGTCTCGGGGCCTGAGGAAAAGGCTGAAATGGATGGGAAAGTGATGAAACAGAATGGAAGAGCCTGGAGGATATACCTGCATGCATTTCTGACTCTCATATGGTTTGTGGGAATAGCTTTGTCACAGGATTACGCCACTGTTACAGATACACAAAAACAACTATCAAAACTCACCTAAATCGCATTTAACAGGCCAAAAAGGTTCAGAAACTGTTTTTCCTGCATAATCACTTGTAATACAAGGCGGAATATATACAGAGGAATAAATGTATACAGAGGAAGGTATACAGAGGAATAAAAAAAATATCGCTTTTAGCATTCACACATATTATTGTGGCTTTTTTCACCTTTTACAATTTTTTACAATTAGGAGAACCCTGACGTAGGCTGTGGTCACAGTTGCCATGCGTTTTTTTAAGTGATTTAACAAAACTCATGCTTTTTTTCATGTCAGCATGAGTTTTGTAAGGTGTGTGATGGCTCCCTGCGTTTTTGGGTGCGTTTTTGAATCTGCACCTAAAAATAGTGCTTGTAGTATTTTTTGGAGCGTTTTGAAAAACGCATGCGTTTTTGTAGAAAACGCATGCGTTTTTATAACATGGGTTCCTATGGAAAACGCATGCAAAAACGCATGTACAGGTAGTACCTTTTAGTGCCATTCAAAAACGCATGCGTTTCCCATAGGAGCCCATGTTAAAAAAACGCATGCGTTTCCGGAAAAACGCATGCGTTTTTTTAACATGGGCTCCTATGGGAAACGCATGCGTTTTTTTTAACATGGGCTCCTATGGGAAACGCATGCGTTTTTGAATGGCACTAAAAGGTACTAACTGTACATGCGTTTTTGCATGCGTTTCCCATAGGAACCCATGTTATAAAAACGCATGCGTTTTCTACAAAAACGCATGCGTTTTTGGATATGCTCCAAAAACGCATGGGACAGTCACACATGCTTTTTGGCTATTTGGGCATGCGTTTTTTAACATGGGGGCCTATGGGTGCGTTTTTTACATGCGTTTTTGAAAACGCAGGTCTCCAAAAATGCATGTGAAAAATGGTACTGTGACCACAGCCTTAGGCTGGGGTCACACTTGGCATGAGTTTTTTTTAGTGACTTAAAAAAACTCATGCGTTTTACCATGCGTTTTTTCATGTAATTATGAGTTTTTCAAGGTGTGTGATGGCTCCCTGCGTTTTTGGCTGCGTTTTTGAATCTGCACCAAAAAATAGTGCATACACTATTTTTTGGTGCGTTTTTTAACATGGGCCCCTAAGGAAAACGCATGCAAAAACGCATGGTACATTAGTACCATTTAGTGCCATTCAAAAACGCATGCGTTTTCCATAGGGGCCCATGTTAAAAAAATGCATGTGTTTTTATAAAATGGATTCCTATGAAAAACGCATGAGTTTTTGAATGGTACTAATTGTACATGCGATTTTGTATGCGTTTTCCATAGGGCCCCATGTTAAAAAACGCATGCGTTTTTGGAAATGCACCAAAAACGCCCTGGTATTAGGGCATGCGTTTTTTAACATGGGGGCATATGGGTGCGTTTTTACATGCGTTTTTGAAAACGCAGGTCTCCAAAAACGCTTGTAAAAAACGCAAGTGTGACCCTAGCCTAATACATTTTGTCGGTCCCATCATTTTTAATTAGCTTTTCCCCAGCACTTTACAAGGCCAGCTACAATGTATCAGTATGTTGATCTTTGATCTCAGAGGTCTTGGGTGGTCCTGTCACATACATTTTGGAGGAACAGCTCTTACTTAGACATTTGGGAGGTCCCTCTCATTGACACTCAGATAGTGGAATACATATTCCATAGCACTTTACAATGTGCTCATTTTAATTTTGGGCTTCCCCTCTCCCTTCTCCTCCTCTACCTCTATAACATTTGTGGCCCTAAATTTAAATGTTCAGAGGGCCTGAAGTAGGCAAGAAACCTGACATTGCGGAGGGCCCAGTGATAGCCCTGGATTGTACGTTTTTGAGGGACATCTCTTAATTAGACATTTGGGCATTCCCTCCCTCATTGACACTCTGATAGTGGAATACATATTCCATAGTAGTTTACAATGTGCCCATTGTAGCATTGGGCTTCACTCTCCACCTCCACTGCCATGTGATTCTACAGCCCTACATTGAAATGTTCAGAGGGCCTGCAGTAAGCAAGAAACCTGAGTTTAGTGAGAGCCATCATGCGGCCCTGTATCATACGTTTGGACGTGCACTTCTCTAGAAATGTTGGAGGTCCATCTTGTGTACATTTAAGACTGCTCTCTCTTACTCATATTTTAGGGCCCTCACTCTATTACTTAACTTATTAAAGACAGAGACTACATGGGAAAAGGGCAAACGACATGGAGTAATAGAATGTAGCAGTGAGTGCGGCCTGCGATCCTCAGATTTGGCTGGAATCTGAGAACTGAAAAAATAAGGCTGCACTAGTCAACTGGCTGACAAGCTCAAATATATCTCTTGTGCAAGTCAGTGGACAAAGGATATATGATATATGGTATAGAAGCTTCTCTAAATGGCTCATAGATTGTGATTGACAATTTTCCCCAGATTATATAGGAAGAGAAGACTTCTTGATACTGTACTACTTGTTCTAATGCAAAATGAGGATAGTATTTTAAAAAATGACTCCTGTGGGCTGTGTCATAGGTGCAGGAAGATATCATAACAAGGGCCTCCCATGACAAACATTATCTACGATGGACTACTGTAGTAGTTGTGGTCCTCAATTCAAGTTTTCAGAGGGCCTTCATTCAGTCATCAAGTCAGTGTAAATTTCAATTGAATATGTATCCCCTATCTCAGTCACAATGTATGACAACCTGTGACAAGGGCCTCACAAGGGTTTTACAAACAAGGGTTTGTAAAGTTTAGCCCTGCGGTCTGAGTGAAGGATGACGCAGGAAGACACCATCCCAAGGGCCTCCAATCACAAATAGTTAGACTGGAGTAGGAATACTGTCCTGGTTTGTCCACTGCACAATGTACACAAGGTTTGTAAAAATTAGCCCTATGGGCTGAGTCATGGTTGACAAAGGAAGGAAACAGGTTTTTATGGGAAGGGGTTGACATTAACAGCAGTAGCATGAAGAATCAGCATTTTTGGTGAATTTAGGTTGGCTCGCTGTCATCTGGAGGAATTACAAAATGTGTGCATTTTCTGTTGAGAGGTAGGTGCACTTATCAGTGATGATTGACCAGAAGAACTGAAAACACGCTCTGACATCAAACTAGCAGCCGAGCAGGCCTGCACCTCCAAGGCGTATAAGGAGAGGTTCAGCAAAGAGTTCAGCTTGGACACCCAATGAAAGGAACTTAAGCTTCAGAAAGGACACACGTATGGTCGCTTAAGTACCCCTTGACCATGTTCTGGAACTTCTCCCTTCTTGGCATTGTTACAATCACAGATAGTCCTTGGTGTTGTGCTGGTTTATTGAAAATTGACCAATTTCTGCATATTTTTCTCCCACCACTCTTAGACCTGTTGTTCGTGTCTCTCCCCATTATCCCTTGGTGTTGACAAGAGCTGGTATCTCTGGTACCACTAGCATTGTCTGAGGGTGATGTTTTCAGCAACTGATCTACAACAACCCTCTTGAAGGATTCCACTGTAAAACTGGTGACTCCAAAAGGAGAGAAGAAAATTTCTCCTTGTAACGTGGATTGAGAAAGGTGGCCAACCAGTATAGGTTGTTGGATAAAATATGTATCACATGAGAGTCTTGCCACAGACAGTTACACATGAACTGCGCCATGTGGGCCAAGCTGGCAAAAGGAAAATCTTCAGTGTCCCCAACAGTAGGACCAGTACCCATCCTCTCCTCACACTGACTCTCCTCCTCCACCTTTTTCTCTCCAGCCCATCCAGCCTGGACAGACATGAAGCTTCGGTTGGCTGTCCACTCTGTAGCATTAGGAGTTCCCTTGGTAGCACAGTAAAACAAGTCCTATTCCTCCTCATCCTCCTCATCTTCCTCTGCATCACCCAATGTTTCATGCATTCACTGGGAAAGGGAAAGGGAAAAGGCCGCTCCACCGCCCATATCCTCCTGGATTCCTGCACCTGGTGTGGCAGCTTTGGCAACTGCCCAGGAAACAATGTAAAGTGGAAACCACCGGTGCTTGTCTTCATAAAATTTTGTCCTTTATTGTTAAATGAAATTTATAAAATCATTCAGCGTGCTAGCTGGGCGCTAGACGCGTTTCGGAAGACACAACTTCCTTAATCATTAGCCATCATTGGCTAATGATTAAGGAAGTTGTGTCTTCCGAAACGCGTCTAGCGCCCAGCTAGCACGCTGAATGATTTTATAAATTTCATTTAACAATAAAGGACAAAATTTTATGAAGACAAGCACCGGTGGTTTCCACTTTACATCACCCAATGTTGCCTCAGAATATTGATTGGGCTGGGAAGTATCACCCATTCAGAAATCTGGTTCCATACCAACATGCTGGCCATTCAAAGCTTCATCTTTGACATTATGCAGTGATTGTTTCAGGAGACACAGTAGCGAGATGATTACGCTGATAATAGCCTGTTAACCACTAGGTTGGTGCAGTAGTCTAAGTTCTCAAGAACCTCAGAAGTATCTGTGATCCACATCCAGTTGACAGTTGTGTGGTGGCTGACTCTTAATCTGACAGGCATGTTGAAGCTGGTATTTAGCTACTGCCCTCTACTGCTCACTAAGCCTAATCAACATATGATTAGTAGAGTTCCACCGCGTGGGAAGGTCGCAAATGAGTTGGTGACTTGTTAAATGCAAGTGTTTTTGCAGTACTGTAAGAGCAACAAAAACGGTAGGGGAATGGTGGAAATGAGTGCTAATATGGCACACTTTCTCAAGGAGGCACGGCAAGTCAGGATAAGTTTTCAGAAATTTCTGAACAACTAGGTTCAGCACGTGGGCCATGCATGGCATGTGTAAAGCCGCCACCAGGTTATGCACATTATTGCAGATGACCAGACCAGGTTGAAGGTGCAGCGGGGAGAGCCCCTGATCGGTCTGTTGTAAAGCCTGCCACAGCTCTGCTGCAGTCTGTGGTTTCTGACCTAAATAGATCAGCTTCAGCAGAGAGTGTTGCCGCTTTGCTGATGCGCTGCTGCACAGGTCCCAGCTTGGCAGTGATGGAGAGGGTAATTCTGTGGAGGATGAGGAGTAGGAGGGGTGAGTGGAAGTGGAATATGAAGAAGCAAAAACCCTGACAGAAGTTGGGCCTGCTATTCTTGGCGTGGGTAGGATGTGCGATGTTTCACTTTGTGCCTTTGTCCCACCCTCCACCAGGTTCACCCAGTGTGCCGTGACAGAAATGTATCATCTCTGTCCACAGCAACTTGTCCAGGTGTCTGTTGTTAGGTGGACCTTACGACGTTGGTGAGAGCATGGTTCAGATTGTTTAACACGTGCTTGTGTAATGCAGGGATGGCACACCAGGCAAAATAGTGGCTGCTGGGAACAGTGTATCGTGGGGCAGCTGCAGACAAGAGATCATAGAAAGACTGTGTTCCCACCAGCCTAAATGGCAACATCTTCACAGCTAGCAAATTGGCAAAGTAGTAATTTAGTACTTGTGACTGTGGGTGCGTGGCTGGGTATTTATGCTTTCTTTGCAAGGTCTTGGCATGGACAATTGGACTCTTTGCTTACAAGGAAGTGGATGTGGTTGATATTTGTTGTGAGTGAGCAACTGCAGCTTGTGGCCAGGAGGTATGAGTGTCAACTTCCTGAACTGCTGATTCTGAAGAACGTAGGCCAGGTGATATGGCAGTGGTTTGACCCCCAGATGCAGATTTAGTACCCTGGTGTTCCGCCCACGTACTGGGGTGCTTGGCTGCCATGTGGTTTCGCATACTGGAGGCGCTCACGTTGCCTTTGCCCTAGCCTCTGCTCAATTTAGTATGATGCTACAGACTACAATGTTTTTTTATCTGAAGGACTTTCAGAAAAAAATTCCACACAGCAGCTGAATGCCCCCCTGCGGTGACTTGGCCCACAGCGGGGGTGGTCTTGGGAACATTTGACCCAGTTGTCACTCTGGGCAAACCACAACTCCTTGGTGCCTGTGTTGGTGCTACATATCCATCTTCCTCTGTGTTCTTGTCATGGATATGCGTGTTAACGGCCATTAGACTGAATTTCCTGTACACAGCACATCCCTTTAGAATATTAGAAATAATATTCTTTAATTGATGAACAGTTTCAAATACAATGCAGGTACCTAGCCCTCTGATTAGGATGTCACAATATACACTAGCTCTAGGTCATCTCATAGAATTCCATCCTTAGATTTTTATTTTTTTTTACTTCAGAGTCACATATACGGTAATATAAGACACAATAAAATCCAATTCTACATAATTTCTTTGAAGATCAGTCAGTCAGCTGCAGGCAGCTGTTTTTACCAGTCTGCACATGGGTTGAGATTATCGATTGTCAGAAGACAATTAGTCAGATTGCATAACTTCTAGGGGTTACGCCAAATGCTTACATCGTTTGATCAGATTTTATGGCATTTTACATTGCTTTTTATTTGATATAACTATTTTTATCATTAACAACACAGTAATAAAATATTTGTTGATGCTTTGCAGTAAAATGGTATTTTAGGGCAAATAAACTAATTAAAGGGGTGTAGCAGAATGTTGATATTGAGGACTTCTCTTTTGGATTGTTTATCAAATTAGTGTTTTTTAATGAACCCCACCAATGAGCTGATTTAAAAAAATGCAGCACTCTGACACAGTTCTTTATATTTTGTAGACTAGAAATGCTAGCTGTTTTGTGTTGTATAAATGAGCAACAATATCTGATCAGATAGGAATGAATTAAGTCCTGAGAAACCTCTTTAAGTTAAATTTAGTATATATTTACTTTACTTTTAGTTCACAAACAAGTATGCAATAAAATTTTACGACATTAAAAATTACTGTATTTTTCAGACTATAAAATGCACCATACCATCCAAATTTAGACAGCAGAAAATATTTTTCCTATGTTTTAAAACTTCCCTGGTGGTGTAAAGTGGAGTGGTTATTAGCACTTATTTTAATGTAAAGGGGTAGAGTAGTAAAGTAATAAAACTACGGTTCATGTTTCTCTGGAGTGTGTGTACTAAACATACATAGCTCTGCTGCATGCACATTTACATACACACGCATAAACAAACCTACACAACATGCTATACGTTTCCACGGCTTGCATTTCCTGTTTGGGATCTAAATGGAGGCTGCAGGAGTTGAGCGGCTGAAGGACTTCTTAAGGCCGGGTTACACGCTGTGATGTGGCAGCGATCCAACCAACGATGTGGATCGCTGCCACATTGTGAACTGATTGCTGGTGAGCTGTCACACGGCCAGACTCACCAACAATCAGGACCAGCGAGGACGCTGGTAACCATGGTAAACATCGGGTAACTAAGCTGAGTGTGGCGCTTAGTTACCCGCTGTTTACAATAGTTACCAGCTCCCAGTGCTTGCTGTGCGGCGCTAGGAGCTCGTTCATCGTTGGTTTCCCGCTGTCACACGCACCGATGCTGGCCACCCAGTGGGAGACCAATGATACATTTATGGTCCTGGCCATAAATATTTGATCAACGACTTATCGTTGATCGTTGATACGTGTCACACACAACAATGCTGTTTCGACATCGCTGCAATGTCATCAAAACGGTATTGTTGTTTGTAACGGGCCCTTTACTCAGTTTTCTGAAGGACCTTTCAATACATGTGAAAGGTCCTAGAATTACTTATGTGACAGGTCCATCAGCCTCTCTTCAGCTCCTGCTAAGCTTCCTCTTCTGTTCTGCACTGATCATATAGATCAGTGCAGAGAGGGAGGAGAGCTGTTGTCTGTGATCGAGGAGGACAGGGTATCAGTATTCTCCATTAAAAGAAACTGCCTCCATTCTATAAGACACACTCAATTTTTAGCAGGAATTTTTCTTGTTAAAAAGTGTCTGATATGCCCCAAAATACAGTAACAATAATGCTATATTGCTATTAAATGAACTTACTGAAAACAGCGTTTTTTGTGTCCTATGGCACCACTGAGAATAAAAACCACTCAATTTATTTACTTCACAAAGAAGTCTTTGATGACTCATCCCCTACGTATGTAGTGTAATACACATAGGAAAGTGTTTATAACAGTTTTCCAGTGTAAAATAGTTAAAAAGATAAAACATTTTTGCATAATGAGAAATTGCACAAGCGTATTGCGACTTTGGGTATTTTCAATTCAGTCAGTTGTACCATAGTGAAAGGAGTATGTGCAGGATGGGACAAGGCGGCACCTGACAACGAAGTTGTCCTAAAGCCAAATTGGATATAATTCCACACCAAACATAAAAAAGGGGTGGACAAAAGTACTGGCCCTGTTAGAAAAATCATGTGATGCTTCTCTAATTTGTGTAATTAACAGCACCTGTAACTTACCTGTGGCACCTAACAGGTGTTGGCAATAACTAAATCACACTTGCAGCCAGTTGACATGGATTAAAATTGACTCAACCTCTGTCCTGTGTCCCTGTGTGTACCACATTGAGCATGGAGAAAAGAAAGAAGACCAAAGAACTGTCTGACGACTTGAGATACCAAATTGTGAGGAAGCATGAGCAATCTCAAGGCTACAAGTCCATCTCCAAAGACCTGAATGTTCCTGTGTCTACTGTGCGCAGTGTCATCAAGAAGTTTAAAGCCCATGGCACTGTGGCTAACCTCCCTAGATGTGGACGGAAAAAAAAAATTGACGAGAGATTTCAACGCAAGATTGTGCAGATGGTTGATAAAGAACCTCGACTAACATCCAAACAAGTTCAAGCTGCCCTGCAGTCCGAGGGTACAACAGTGTCAACCCGTACTATCCGTCAGCGTCTGAATGAAAAGGGACTGTATGGTAGGATACCCAGGAAGACCCCACTTCTTACCCCGAGACATAAAAAAAGCCAGGCTGGAGTTTGCCAAAACTTACCTGAGAAAGCCTAAAACCTTTTGGAAGAATGTTCTCTGGTCAGATGAGACAAAAGTAGAGCTTTTTTGGGCAAAGGCATCAACATAGAGTTTACAGGAGAAAAAATGAGGCATTCAAAGAAAAGAACACGGTCCCTACAGTCAAACATGGCGGAGGTTCCCTGATGTTTTGGGGTTGCTTTGCTGCCTCTGGCAATGGACTTCTTGACCGTGTGCATGACATTATGAAGTTTTAAGACTACCAACAAATTTTGCAGCATAATGTAGGGCCCAGTGTGAGAAAGCTGGGTCTCCCTCAGAGGTCATGGGTCTTCCAGCAGGACAATGACCCAAAACACACTTCAAAAAGTACTAGAAAATGGTTTGAGAGAAAGCACTGGAGACTTCTAAGGTGGCCAGCAATGAGTCCAGACCTGAATCCCATAGAACACCTGTGGAGTGATCTAAAAATGGCAGTTTGGAGAAGGCACCCGTCAGATATCAGGGACCTGGAGCAGTTTGCCAAAGAAGAATGGTCTAAAATTCCAGCAGAGTATTGTAAGAAACTCATTGATGGTTACCGGAAGTGGTTGATCGCAGTTATTTTGGCTAAAGGTTGTGCAACAAAGTATTAGGCTGAGGGTGCAATACTCTTGTCTGGCCCATTTTTGGAGTTTTGTGTGAAATGATCAATGTTTTGCTTCTTGCTTCATTCTCTTTTGTGTTTTTTTCATTGAAGACAAATTAAATGAAGATAATAATACCAAAGAATTTGTGATTGTGATCATCTTCAGGAAGAAACTGAGTATTATCTGACAGAATTGCAGGGGTGTCAATACTTTTGGCCACAACTGTATGCTGCGAAAGTGGAACGAAGTGAATGAAAGTTGATAAAAATAAAAAATATCATACTTACCCAATCAGATGGCTGGTAGCAATCTGGCCAATCAGATGGCCTGATGTCACAAACCACATGATCACTACCAGCCACCTGATTGGCCAGATTACCAGGTCATTGATGCACATTCAATTATATATTGATTTTTAAACTGCAAGACCACACACAGCTACTGACACGTTGTGGAGGCCAGGGTAGCAAGGAGAGGGATGTAGAGGGTCAGGGGAGCCTACTCTGGGCCTGATACTAGGGTCCCTGGCTCACCCTGATCTCGAAGGTACCTCTGAAGGTGAGGAGGTTCGAGCCACCAACCTAAATCCCTGACTCCTAAGAAGCCCTAGGCATAAGCCTCTACCTCCACCCATGGACAAGGAACCCAGCAACTTCAAATGGAGAATATTACAGCAGCTTAGGATCAGCTTCTGCTCACGATAGGTCGCAGTCCAAAAGTGAACTGAATCAGCGACAACAAGTGTATGTAAGCTGATCCATTTAAGGTAGAGGTATGGGGAGTAACCAACCCAGACACACCCCTCAGCAGACCTAAGCATTCACACACAGACACCAGCCTTTAGAGGAACAGAATGGTAGAAAGCGGTGTAGTTAGGCAATTGTATGCACAAAAATCTCCCCAGGTGACCACCTGTCCGGCCTGCCAGTCGATCACCATGTTGTGTTTTTTCAACCAGGGGAACCCCAACACAAGGGGAGTGGACAGGTTCTCCATGAGGTGACAGGACAGCACCTCCTGGAGGAGAGACCCTAAGCGCAGCATCACATTGCGCACCACATGGGAGACGACCCCTTGGCTGAGCGGAACTGAGTCGATCGAAGCGACGGGTATGTGTCTCGCTAAGGAACTGCTGGTGAGACCATGAACCTCAGCAAAGCGAGAATCCATCAAATTGACCCCTGCTCCGCTATCGACCAGTACCGGTACAGTCTCAGTTTTGCCATCTACCACCACCCTGGCAGACAGCGTAAACTGAGACCTATCGAGGAAGAAAAGAAAAACTCTCTGGTCGTCTCCTTCCGAACGGATCGAGGTAGGCTGCCTTGGAGACTATGCAGTCGCCTTGGAGCGAAGGGGACAAACCTTAATAAAATGATCTGGTTTGCAACACAAAAAACAAGCTCCGCCCACTTGATGACTAGTGGCCACAGGCGTTTTAGCAGGAGAACCTACTGCCCCCAAATACATGGGTTCATCAGGTACCATCCCCTTAGCAGGGATAGGAACAGGAGATGATGCAGGTCTCAGTCTCTCCCTTAGGCGTCTGTCAACCCATATGGCTAGGGACATCGCGGCTTCCAATGACTCAGGTGCCGTATACTGAACCAGTGTGTCTTGCAGTCTGGCCGACAAACACAAGCAGAACTGACTCCTAAGGGCTGGGTCGTTCCACTGGGTATCTGTCGCCCACCTTTGAAACTCGGAGCAGTACTCCTCCACTGCTCGTGTGCCCTGCTTGAGCTTTCGAAGAGTGGACTCAGCAAACGTTACCCTATCAGGCTCACCGTACACCTGAGCAAGAGCAGCAAAAGACCCGTCCACCGACCGCAAAGATGGACAGTCGGTCGGGACGGAAAAGGCCCAGGTCTGGGGATCCCCTTTAATAGGGACACTATTATGCAAATCCGTTGTTCCACAGTCCCAGATGAACAGGGCCGGAGCCTGAGATACAGCTTACAGGCCTCACGGAACACAAAAAAATGTGTCCCTACCACCAGAAAACCTTTCAGGGAGAGGGACCTGGTGTTCTGCCATGGCCTGAGCATGAGCCAAAGCCAGAAATCCCACAAGTTGCTGCAGCTGGTGCACAAACTGGGTTCGCAGACCTGCTATCTCCTCAGAGAGGGTCTGCATCAGGCGTGTGCACGTGTCTGCTGAAGCAGTCTGAGAAATTGGCAATGACTCGCTGAGTATGACACGTTATGGAGGCCAGGGTAGCAAAGAGCGGGATGCAGGGGGTCAGGGTAGCCTACTCTGGCCCTGATACTACAGTCTCTGGCTCACTCTGATCTCGAAGGTACCTCTGAAGGTGAGGAGATTCGAGCCACCGACCTAAATCCCTAACTCCTAAGAAGCCCTAGGCATAAGATCCCAGCAACTTCCAATGGAGACTTTAACAGCAGTTCAGGATCAGCTTCTGCTCACAACAGGTCACAGTCCAGAAGTGAACTGAATCAGCAACAACAGGTGGATGTAAGCTGATTCATTTAAAGCAGAGGTGTGAGGAGCAACCAATCCAGACACACCCCTCAGCATACTTAAGCATTCACACACACACACACACACACACTGGCTACTGCATGCTCCGCTCATTAGCCTCATCTACTCACACTGAGCAGGGGAAAAAAAGGCTTCATTTAAACCTACAGCTGCAGCACTTCCATACTAGAAGGCAGTCAATACGTAACAGCTACCATGAGGCAACCAATCCTGACATTGTTACTGAGAGTGGGGCCGCAGTCTGACTGCATCCAATCACATACGCTGTCACAAAGGACCTTAAGGCCTATGTCTTAAAATAACAAGATTTAGTCATAATCAAAAATTCAGATTCATTACTGTACAAGCAGTAATACTACGGAACTCTGCCACATGATTTTGCAATGTTTGATTCACTACTGAAATTTTAAAAAGGCCAGGATGCCTTTCTTGAAAAATATTATATTATCAGTTACAGTATGTGTACTAGATCCTGTGATTGGACATTGATCTAGGGAACTAGTCTGAAAGCTGTATATGGAGTTGTAATGGAATTTTTCTCCTAATTTGGAACTATTAGGCTGGGGTCACACATAGAAATCCATTTTTGGAAGTGATTTCCATGACCAATCCGTTTTTTTTTGGGTGCTTTTTGAGCCTCCTACACCCCTGAACGTTTTTGGACTTAGTCATTTTTTGACCAAAATTCTCAAAAAAACATATCCGTTTTTTTAAGGCACCCCAAAAAAACGGATCCGTTTTTCCATAGGGCCCATGTTAAAAAAATTTTTTTTTTTATTTAAAAACGGACCCCAAAAACGTTGCTAGCAACGTTTTTGGCTCAAAAACGGACATAGCAATGTTTTTAAGTGCAGAAAAAAACGGACAGGGTGTTTATTACATCCAATCCATTTTTCTATCAGTTTTTGGACTTAGAAAAAAAAAATGCCAAAAATGAAGCCTAAAACGGACCATGGGCTTATGTGTGACCCTAGCCTTAGCTTGTTGCAGTAAAAAAGTAGTAGAATGAACTACACTCAGGCTAGGGTCGCACATTGCAATCGGTTTTTGGAAGTGTTTTGCATGAACAATCCGGTTTTTTTTTTGGGGTGCTTTTTGAGCCTCCTGTGCCCCTGTACATTTTTGGACTTAGTCATTTTTTGCCAAAAAATGCTAGAAAAGATGGATCCGTTTTTCCATAGGGCCCCATGTTAATAAAACGGATTCGTTTTTTTAAGGCACCCGACAACATTGCTAGCAACATTTTGGGGTAAAAAACGTTCCTAGCAATGTTTTTGGATGCAAAAAAAAATGGACAGGGTGTTTATTACATATAATCCGTTTTTCCATCAGTTTTTGGACTTAGAAAAAAAGCAAAAACTGATGCCAAAAACAGACTAGCTGGGGTTCCACATAAGCCCTCAGTCCGTTTTTGGCTTCAGTTTTCTCATTTTTTTTTTCTAAGTCCAAAAACTGACAGAAAAACGGATTGGATGTAATAAACACCCTGTCCGTTTTTCTCTGGAGCTCCAAACATTGCCCTGTCCGTTTTTGAGTCAAAAACGTTGCATGCAACGTTTTTGGCATCATTTAAAAAACGCATGCGTTTTCATGCGTTTTTTTAACATGGGGCCCTATGGGAAACGCATGCGCGAACGCATGCAAATGCGCACTTGCGTTTGCGCATGCGTTCGCGCATGCGTTTCTTTAATGAAAATTCCAAAAACGTTCAGGAGTGCAGGAGGCTCAAAAAGCACCCAGAAAAAAACGGATTGGTGATGAAAATCACTTCCAAAAACGGATTTCTATGTGTGACCACAGCCTTAGTGTTTGCCCCATGGGTGTTTTGCTTTCTCTGGATCAATATATTACACTACCGTATAAGTTGAAATTGATGAACCTAAGTGTACGTTTAACCTCGGAAAACTATAAAACTATTTTCAGTGTTCAACCTATTTATTCTGTGTGAGTTGAATACACAATCATAACTACTATAATTGCTTATAATTGTGCTCTAAGTTATTTAATAGCATTGTTGACTTGCTGGGTGCACATCCACTTCAACATGGGACAAATTGGGAAACCTAACTTACTTAGTCCCTTTAATAGCTTCCTGCTTTGAAAACTAGGGAGATGGTGATGTAAATAGACAGATAATAAAAAAAGAAATAGCTAAAATAGCATAATACATTTCACCTTTCTTCCACTAATTTTCTACATATCTGAATGGGATTATTCTACAGCATCTGCATCTATTTTTATAGATCCCATTAGGATATATAAAATTGCCTCATATGAATGAGCTTTAGGAAGTGCAGATACAACTTAGTAGGGTATATATATAAAATTGAAGAGAACCTTTCATGTGGCACCTGTTGCTTGAGCCTACATGCCATGAATCATAGATTAAGCGCCTGCATTCCAAACATCTATAATTTATGTTAAAAAGCTGCAACTTTTCAGAGAAAAATATAATTGAAAGTGTGGCCAAGGATGAGGTGACTAGTCCAAGAAGCAATTCCCTGGTGCGACTGACAGGTCTTTCCTATGTGTTGGCATATATGGAGAGACCTGTCAAGATTTCTTAGCAGGTGTAGAGAAGCCGATGAAGACTCTTGGAATTGTTGTCCTGTCCTTGGCCATGCCATCAACTATGAAAAGTTGCAGTGTTTCAGAGAAAAGGAGAGTATAGCATATATATTTAAAATGCAGGAGCCAGTCTCTGGTCTGTTTGGGCAGCAAAAGAAGCTTACAGGTTTCCTACAAGACGTTTCTCTGGCTTCATATTCATATAAATCAAAAACCTAAATGGGTCTGCAGCATAGACATGGAATTCCACAAACCTATTCCGATAAACGTGATAGGAAAATTTTGGTAGTAAATCTGCTCCATTTAATCATCACTTTTGCCTTAGCTGTGTATTGGTAGGGTCACATTACAGACATGAATTGCATTCACCGCATCCGGATCCGGATGCGGTGAACGCAATGCCGATCACACACATTTTGTGACCAAAATGTGTGCTGATTACCGCACTGCAGTAACCGGATGGCTCAGGATGTGTAATCCTGAGCCATCCGGTAACTGCATAGTTTGCGTATCCCGGCTATTGCCGGGATAAGCAAACTGTACTATGACTAGTGAAGTGTTAAATGTACAAAGTAAAGTAATGTTTGAGGTCTAGATTCTTTGATAGGGCGTTGATCCAGGGAATTAGTCTGATTGCCGTATCTGGAGTCAGGAAGGAATTTTTTCCCCCAATGTGGAGCTTAGTGTTGCCACATGGGGTTTTTTTGCCTTCCTCTGGATCAACATGTTAGGCTATGGGTTGAACTAGATGGACTTAAAGTCTTCCTTCAACCTTAAAAAACTATGTTACTATGTTACTATGTTATGTCTGTAGGGGGGGCTTAGACCCCCCTACAGACCGGCCGCCCACTCTGGTGGGCTTCTAGTACACTTGCCCCCAAGTGCAAGTCCCCACACCTCCAGCCCCCCGAATCACTATACAGGGGTGCTTGCACCCCTCTTGTATAGTGATTCCTGTATATGGGTAAAAAGATGTATTAAAGTATTGCTTTTATCTCATATTTACGTGTTCTTGTCGGCTGTGGTGTAGGCAATCCATGGGCGGGGCTGTTTGCGACAGCCTCCGCCCCCTCATTCCTTATGGCCGCCCCCTCTGTGCTTCATCCATTGATGTGAGGGCGGCCGTGTCATGAAAGGGGCGGGGCTAATGGTGTGCCGCGATTAGCCCCGCCCCTTTTATGACGCGGCCGCCCTCACATCAATGGATGAAGCACAGAGGGGGCGGCCATAAGGAATGAGGAGGCGGAGGCTGTTGCAAACAGCCCCGCCCATGGATTGCCTACACCACAGCCGACAAGAACACGTAAATATGAGATAAAAGCAATACTTTAATACATCTTTTTACCCATATACAGGAATCACTATACAAGAGGGGTGCAGGCACCCCTGTATAGTGATTCGGGGGGCTGGAGGTGTGGGGACTTGCACTTGGGGGCAAGTGTACTAGAAGCCCACCAGAGTGGGCGGCCGGTCTGTAGGGGGGTCTAAGCCCCCCCTACAGACCTCAAACATTACTTTACTTTGTACATTTAACACTTTACTAGTCATAGTACAGTTTGCTTATCCCGGCAATAGCCGGGATACGCAAACTATGCAGTTGCCGGATGGCTCAGGATTACACATCCTGAGCCATCCGGTTACTGCAGTGCGGTACAGGGAACCGCTGCGAAAACTGCTGCCTGCATGATTTTTAACGCAGGCAGCAGTGCCGGACACGGCCACCGGATGGCTTGTGAAGCCATCCGGTGTTTTGCATAGGCTCCTATGAGGAGCGTTTCCTGGTCCGGTTTTGAGCTTTTTGAAAGCTCAAAACCGGATCAGGATTCTCAAAAAAAAACGGAAATGTGACCCTGGCCTATGAAAGATAAACCATGCTTGAATTTGAGGGCAGAAAACCTATTCTTTCCCAGTCCCACTCAAACGTATCCAGGCAAGGCTATTATTTATGGGCTAAACACTGCAACACAAATCTCACGTATGTTTTCAGCATTGTAGTGGTGACTTAACCCCTTCACCCCGACCCCTTTTTTGGCCCTAAAGACCAGGCCATGTTTTGCAATTCTGACCAGTGTCACTTGATGAGGTTAATTGTCACTTCAGTGAGGAAGTGAAAAACTCTAAAGGTACCTTTACACGCCGCAACTATCACTGGCAATCGGTAGCAACCGTACGTGCGCATGCATGTTTTTAACGGTTGCTAACGATCGCTGACTCCGCATGTACACGTCGCAATTGTGTAGTCAACTCAAGGTATCGTGGTTCCCCGGAAGTTGAAACTGATCCTGCGGGAAACATCCGGTTGAATCCCGACGCCGCTTCACACGCCGCAATCAGTAGGGGAATGTGGGCATACATGTTCTGCGGCGTTAAAACAGGCGTGACAGACTCATGTATTCAGTGATGCTAACACGCTGATTGGACAACGCAATAGCATCATGATTGGCCAGCCTGCGCAGGAAGGCTGGCTAATACATGACGCCATTGCAATTGTGTAGTGTGAATGGACAGCTCTTTAAATATGGCGCCCTGTGAAGGGACAGCCAATGGTAACACAGTAACCCCCACCAATCATCACTGATGGGGTGCGGTATCAAACACGCTGTGGCACTCCCTGGGGAAATCATTAGGCGACGTAGATTCCATCCCTATCACCCGTTTACACGCCACTACCAGGGCAATTCACCCTTTGGGTTGCCTCGGATTTTAGAACATGGCTCAGAAACCGCTACCCGGAGCATCTGCGAACAACCCGATCACTTTCCCCAATTACACGCCGCTACTTCGTAGCAATTTCAAGGCAACCGTGACTAAAAGCCCGATTGCCAGGCAGTTGCTACACCTCAGTCGCGGCGTGTAAAGGAACCTAAATGCCACCCAATAGGGGTAGCAATCCTTGTAGTCATAATCAACTCTTTAACAAGCCTTTTAATATGACTTAAGGTCCAGTTACACACTTCAATGTTGTAACGATCTCACTAATGATCTCAGGGGCGCATGGTCGTTATGACATCGTTTAGTCATCGTTGGTGAGATGTCACATGGCTAGATATCGTGAACGACGCACCAACGATCCAGCGATCCAGACATCGCCTGAATGACACAGCGAATGATTTTGCCGGTCGTTATCACGCTGTCACACAACAACTACGTAAACGACTCCAACCCTAATGTGGGCATAGTTTTAGACACAGGCTAGGAGATAGGCTTGCGTGATTGTGTTTTACTGCGCCCCTACAACTCCGATTGGTGGCCACAACTGTGTTACCATTGGTCCGTCTTGTCAGGCAAGATGGCCACTTCATTAGCGCTCTTGCCCTTGCAACCATCTCGCCATTCAAGTCGGTTTTCATTTGTTGATGCCTGTGCAAGCCATTGATGCGTTCCCAAAATGTTACACATGAACGCTCGTGTGTGCACTGTTGATAAAAGAATGTTTGGCTATGTGTACGTGTTCAATTAAAGTTGGTAAGCTACACACAACACGATGTACATATGTAAATGCATATTAGAATGCATGTAGCAAGTATGTGTCTGTGCATAGATGTATGTATGTGTATAGGGATGTGTACATATCTTCTTACCTACATTAATTGAAGTGTATATGTATGTGTACAGATACCAATGTGTCAATATATGTATATGGAGAGGGAGACACAGAGAGAGCATACACTGGTAGCCAAAGGGCTTGACCTGTGTCCTGGACATTTGCAGTGAATGGTGCAGGGAACCCTCAAATAGTATTATTGTGTGATACCTCCGTGCACAACATACTGCTATGTGGTTATGAAGTTATGTGGAAAGAAATTAGTCACACAGCTTTGTCTGATCATCAAAAATATGTACTCTAGAAAATCCTATCCAAACCTCAAAATACACAAATTATAATAAGTGTTGACATCATACAAATCGTAATGTACACCAAACAGAGAATATAATTTGTTAGTAAATAAATCCAAACCAAAAAAAACCTACACTATTTGATGCTGCCATGTGACAGCACCAGGGCCATTGAAGTAGGAGCAGTAGCTGTCTCTGTTGGACCTGGCATCCTGCTGACTATGGCCCTGGCTCAAGTGCTGGAGTGGCGCTATGCCAGGGTCATTTGCATGCCACACCCCCAGCATGATTTCCCCATTTGTGGGGTCCTCCGAGTCCATATAACTTGCTGGCGTGTATGATGTTGCATCCCTACAACATAGAAAGTTATGTAGCACACAACACACCAACACTACTACATCAGTAGATTCCAGTCTCATATTTAAAGCAGTATGAAATATGTGGAATCTACTGGCCATGATCCCAAACGCGTTTTCAACCACACGACGTACCCGGGATAGCCGGCAATTGAAAATGCGTTGTTCAGGGGTAAGATTCCTCTGGGGATATGGCTCCAGTAGGTTTTCGTGAAGTGGAAAGGCTTCATCCCCCACAAACACAAAGTTAAGGTGTCCAGTGGTGTCAGAATTAGGGGGCAAGTTTAGGGCAAAATGCTTCAGGTCCAGACCGAACCTGGTGTGGTCAAACACACCCCCATCTGACACGTGCCCATTCATCCCCACATCGACGTTGAGGAATTCATAGTTGGCATTGATGATGGCCATGAGGACCACACTAAAATACCCTTTATAGTTGTAAAAAAAGACCCGCTGTGGGGGGTTGTGTGATCCTCACATGCTTGCCATCCAATGCTCCCCCGCAGTTAGGGACTTGCCACTTTTGGTCAAAGTCTCTGGCAACTTCCAACCATTCTGCATGTGTAGTGGAAAAACCATAATGGATGGCAGCAGACACCTCACAATGGCCTCACAGGTCTTGGGGATGAGGCGGCTCAGCAGTGGCCTCTTTATTTTGCAGAGCACTACCTGCTTGTGCAGGACTGGGTGTTCATGGTGCAAATTGCACCTGTAGTCCCGCCGGACACAGATGTTGATGAGGACCATCAGCTCCTCATCTCCCCATGGTGCTGAGCGATGCTGGGCAGCCATGTTTATGCTAGGGCAGAGTAGGCAGCATGAACACAGAGCGGAGCATACTTCAACATCATTACATCACGCCACACGTTGGTTACGCCGAGGATGCTTTCAGCGTCCGCAAAGGAGGCACCAGCACATGCAGTGGTTACCGTTTTGGGAGACACTGCTGCGGTCACAATATGTCAGACGGGAACGCTCGTGTGTGGCCCATGGTTGACTGCCTGTGTCCCTATTTCCTTGACAGATTATGGCTGGGGTCACATTTGGCGAGGCAATTGCATTGACCGCATCCAGATCTGGATGTGGTAAACGCAATTGCCTTCAGACACATTTTTTTTCAAAAATGTGTTCTGTCAACTGCAAGGTGGTAACCGGATTGCTCCGGATGTGTAATCCGGAGCAATGCAGTTACCATATACTTTGTTCATCCCTGCTGCCACAGGGATGAGCAAAGTGTTAAATGTTATTAAAACATGAAATATTAATAGTAGCTGTGGGCAACATGTCTCTAGGGGGTGCCTACCCTCCCTAGAGACATGCTGTCCACTCCTGTCAGCATGTGAGGGGTTAATAAGCCCTTTACAGTATAGCCGGTTATTGTCAGCTGCTACAAATTTCTGAATGAAGCCGCGGCTCCCCTCACAGTACAGGAGATACTGTACGTAATGTACGTATAGTATCAGCCGCTGGCCAGGATCCTGTAACCATTAACATTAGGTCTATGGCGGTGCGCTGCCCATAGACCTAATGTAAATGCATGTAGAGCAATCCGGTTACCGCAATGGGCTCCTATGGGCAGCGGTTCCTGATCCGGTTTAGCGCTTTTTGACAACTCAAAACCGGATCAGGATTTCAAAATGTTGCTGCAAATGTGATCCTAGCCTTTGATGTATTTGCATTGTTATAACTATGATGCCTCAGATATAGTTACATTTGCGACAATGTGTGTATGTTTATATGTATGTATCAGGACCACAATGTGTACATGTGCATACACATACATATGTATGTGGACATTTAAGTGTATCTGCTTGGTTATGTGTTAAAATGTGTGTATGTACTTTGCATCTCTGATTTGTAATCATGTATGTTGACATAGTTTGGGTACCAATGTGGCAGACATACATGACCAATGACGTTAGGAAAGTTTCCATATGTGTTTAGTTATTGATATATGGTGCACATATTGCCTCATACATTTATTTTTTTTTATTTTAAACAATAATTTTTATTCAAATATTTTGCGAATAAAAAGAAACAAACATTACAATGTAGGACCTTCACCGGAAACAAATCCGGGAGGTCGATCAGACAACAATCAGATAAAAACAACGTAAAGTGCCAATAATGAGGAGATTGAAAGCAGAAAGGGGGAAAGAGAAGATAGAGAAAAGAGAGAAGTGAGGGGAAGGGGAGGAAGAAGGGGCTTGCATTAGAAGTCAGGGGGGAGGGGAGGGAGCTTGCACGGTGTACAGCATAGGTCAAAAGAAGTTCAGCTCTCTGATTAGGCAGGTTATGTATTGAGCCAATTGGACGGAGGCCACCATTTGTGGTATTGAACTCCAAGTAGGTTACTCACAGGGAGGACTATTCCAGAGCAGGCGGGCCAGCAGAGCAAGAGGGCAGGAGGAGGCCCTTGGGGGACCGGTGCAGTTCTCGGGTGGGAGGCCCAAACACTCCATCAGTCATGAACTGACTGCCTGGTTAACTTATTTAGTGCTAGGAAATATTCTTGATGAAAGATCCAATTGATCTTATGGACCAACTCAGACAAGGTGGGAGGGGAGGAGGCCTTCCACTTCTTTGCGGCTAGCAATAAGGATGTATGTTACTGTCCCCGCAGTGGCAAGGGGAAGTCTCGAATGCCGATATTCAAGACCGCCAGCTGAGATGGTAGGTCCCGTCTAATTCCAGTAACTAACTGAAGTAAGCTTTGGACTAATGACCAAAAGGGACGTATGTTCGGACAGGACCACCACATGTGCGCTACATTGCCTCTTTCTCCACACTGTCTCCAACATTGCGGGGACTGCCCCTTAGTGAAGTGAGCAATGCGAACAGGAGAGAGGTACCACCTGAGATGAATTTTCTTTATGTTTTCAAGATGATTTACACATCTGTTGGCCCTGCTCACCTCCTTAGATGCTGCGTGCCAGTCCTCCACGTCGGAAGTAAAGCCAAGGTCTCCCTCCCATCTCCTCATGTAAGGTAGTTTCATCTCCCGAGCCCCGGACACTAACCCCCCATAGATCCCGGACATCGTCCGCGGTTTAGGGGGATCCGCTTGAACAGCGCCAAGAAGAATCGATGTACGGGTGGGGGGGGCCCAGGTAGCGGGACGTATGTGGCCCTACGTAGTAGATGGTCTAGTTGGAAAAATTGCAAGAATGCCGAACAGCCCTCAGGAAACCATCTACAAAAGGACTCAAATGTAGGCCACGTCCCTTCCTGACAGAAATCTCCCAGGGACACCAATCCCGCATCCTCCCAGGTCCTCGTCTGAATTGACGGGACAAGGAGGCGCAGCGCTTGGATAGGCACATCTGCTGCTCCTCTCAGGTGATATCTCTCCCAACCCTGGTCCGCCATCTGCTAACTTCAACCCCTCTCCCACCTCACACAGAAAACCTCACTAACCTTATTAATATCACCTGCACACCTTCATCTCCCTCTTTTAATTGCGCTCTCTGGAATCCACGATCTGTATGCAACAAACTTCCTTTCATTCACAATTACTTCCTTACCAACTCTCTTAACCTGCTGGCCCTCACAGAAACCTGGATCCAGGATTCAGACACTGCTTCCCCTGCTGCTATTTCTTACGGCGGCTTACACTTCTCTCACTCCCCTAGACCTGGGAACAGACGTGGCGGTGGAGTTGGCCTCCTCCTGTCCCCACAATGTACTTTCCAGGTCATTCCTCCAGCCCCATCACTCTCATTCCCTTCTTTTGAGGTCCATACCATTAGGCTATTCCATCCCCTCCCCCTCAAAGTAGCAGTGGTATACCGCCCCCCAGGGTCACCCACCCAGTTCCTCGACCATTTCTCCGCTTGGCTCCCGCATTTCATGTCCTCAGATTTACCAACCCTTATTCTGGGAGACTTTAACATTCCCATTAACAGCCCCATCTCCCCATCTGCATCCCAGCTCCTATCTCTAACTACCTCTCTTGGCCTATCACAACTCTCAACCTCTAAGACACACGAAAACGGTAACACCCTTGACCTTGTCTTTACCCGGCTCTGCTCATCCTCCCCTTTGGATAACTCAACTCTACTCTCTGACCACAACATTCTTTCCTTCTCACTCACTAACCCTCGGCCAACACAGCCCAAGCCTACCTATCACACATCCAGAAATCAACAGGCCATTAACCCTCAAGCACTCACAGACTTCCTCATCTCATCACTGTCCCCAATCTCTTCAATCTCCTCTCCAGATCAGGCAGTAAATCACTACAATGACTCTCTCAGAAGCTCCCTGGACCAAGTAGCGCCCTTCACCCGCATAACCTCCAAACAGAGAACAAAACAGCCCTGGCTCACACCACAAACTCGATTCCTTCAGCGATGCTCGAGGAGTGCTGAACGTCTATGGAGGAAAACTCGCTCACCAGGAGACTTTATCCACTATAAATTCATGCTCAAAACCTACAACTCTGCCCTTCACCTTGCCAAACAGACCTACTTCACCACCCTGGTCTCCTCACTATCCAACAATCCAAAAAAACTCTTTGACACCTTTCACTCTCTCCTCAGTCCTAAAGTGCAGGCCCCCATCACCGACCTCTGTGCTGATGACCTGGCTTCCTACTTCATGGAGAAAATAGACAACATCCGCCAGGAAATCAGCTCTCAGCCTCCAAGCACTGCCTCCCCCATTCTTCCCCACATCCCCTCCGGTTCACTCTCCACATTTGACCCAGTCACAGAAGAAGAAGTCTCCAGGCTCCTATCTTCCTCTCGTCCCACCACATGCACTACCGACCCCATTCCCTCACACCTGCTCCAGTCCCTCTCTCCAGTCATCACCACTCATCTAACCAAAATCTTCAATCTCTCCCTCTCTTCTGGCATTTTCCCCTCCTCCTTCAAACACTCGATCATTACTCCATTATTAAAGAAAACCACTCTCGACCCAACCTGCACAAATAACTACAGACCAGTCTCCAATCTCCCCTTCATCTCTAAACTCTTGGAGCGCCTGGTCTATTCCCGCCTCACCCGTTACCTCTCAGCTCACTCTCTTCTAGATCCATTACAGTCTGGTTTCCGCCCCCTTCACTCCACAGAAACTGCCATCAAAGTGACCAATGACCTTCTGACAGCAAAACGTAATGGTGACCACTCTCTGCTTATTCTCCTTGATCTCTCTGCAGCTTTTGACACTGTCGACCATCAGCTCCTACTCTTTATGCTGCACTCCATTGGCATAAAGGACACTGGTCTCTCCTGGCTCTCCTCCTATCTTTCTGACCGCTCTTTCAGTGTATCTTTTGCTGGCTCCACTTCCCCCCCTCTTCCCCTCACTATTGGGGTCCCTCAGGGTTCAGTCCTTGGCCCTCTCCTCTTCTCTCTCTACACAGCCCCGATTGGACAGACCATCAGCAGATTTGGCTTTCAGTACCATCTTTATGCTGATGACACACAACTATACACTTCAGCCCCTGACCTTACCCCTGCGGTATTAAAGAACAGCAATGACTGTCTAGCTGCAGTTTCCAATATCATGTCCACTCTCTATTTGAAACTAAACCTTTCCAAAACTGAACTTCTTCTGCTCCCCCCATCCACTAACCTCCCTAAATCGGACATCTCTCTCTCAGTATGCGGCACCACGATAACGCCTAGGCAGCAGGCTCGCTGTCTGGGTGTTATGTTTGACACCGATCTCTCCTTCTCCTCCCACACGCAATCTCTCGTCCGCTCCTGTCGCTTACACCTGAAGAATATCTCTAGAGTCCGCCCCTTTCTCACCCTGGAAACAACAAAAACCCTCACCATGGCCCTAATCCATTCCCGCCTTGACTATTGCAACTCTCTATTAAGCGGCCTCCCCTCACCAGACTTTCTCCTCTCCAGTCCATCCTTAATGCAGCAGCCAGGATCACCCATCTGGCCAATCGTTACTCAGATGCCTCTGCTCTGTGCCAGTCATTGCACTGGCTGCCCGTATATTACAGGATCAAATTCAAATTGCTTGTTCTCACCCACAAAGCTCTTCACAGTGCAGCTCCCCCCTACCTCTCCTCCCTCATCTCCGTCTATCACCCCACCTGCTCTCTACGTTCCTCAAATGACCTTCAACTAACATCTGCACTAATCCGATCCTCCCACTCCCGGCTCCAAGACTTTTCCAGAGCTGCACCAAACCTCTGGAATGCTTTACCCAAAGAAATCAGGACTATCCACAACTTGCATGGCTTCAGACGATCCCTAAAGACGCATCTTTTTAAGGCGGCCTATCATACTCCCTAACAAGTCCATTGTACTGTAGACAGTGAATGGGCTATCCTCTGGACATTACTCTTCTACAAACTCCACCAAACCATAAAGGTCTACACAGACTGATGACCATTCATGTAAGCTTAGCCCTATACCCCATTTCCTCAAGATGCCTGGACCACCAGTGCAATAAGCCCCGGCACCTTGTGCAACACCTATCCCGTTGTAGATTGTAAGCTCTTTTGAGCAGGGTCACCTTCATTTCTTGCTTTATTTATTGTATTTTTTTTCACATTGATTCTATGCCTATTGTTTTGTATCCAATTATTGTACTTTATTTGTTCTCTATTGTAATTACTTACTGTATATTTTCTGTACTCTAACCCTACATTGTAAAGCGCTGCGGAATATGTTGGCGCTATATAAATAAAGCATTATTATTATTATTATTATTATATCCTCCGGTGGAATATGGGTCCAAGCCCGCGAAGTGACCTCCAGTAATGTAGGAGGGTTTGAGATGTCTCAAACTGGTGAGTCCGGATAATTGGCCGAACCGACTCAGCCGCCAAGAGGTCTCCCAGAGTGCCGCCCCCCAGGTGGGAGGTCTCAATAGAGATCCACCTGAGATGGTCAGGGCTACGCCACCAGGACCCGGCCTCCTCCAGGACGATAGCCCTGTGATACTCCAGTATGTTTGGCATTCCCATGCCACCCGCTCCCATCGGGGCGTACATGGTCTCCCTGGCCATGCCTCATACATTTGTAACACAGCAAATGAGGGTTTCAGATAAACATATATATATATATATATATAATACAAAAATAGGAGCAGCAAGGTGTGCTGGTTATCCCGTGATCCCAGGTGCAAAGCGACCCACACAGTCCTCAATACGTATAAATATACATACAAATAGTGCAGCACTCCCTTGGAGAAGTTCAAACGGCAACGTTTCAGGCACCCACGCCCTTAGTCCTGCCTCAGGCACCCACGCCCTTAGTCCTGCAATCACTGACTAGCTCTGCCTCCTTTTTAAGAATCCTGTGCTAATTACATCCATATTTCTATACATACATTACAATATGATATAACATCATTGTGCAATTCATCAAAAGATAATCAAACAGTGCCCTTTCATGTTTTTTATACAATTTTGTCTCTATTTGCGCTCTACTATCACTCTTATCGCATCTATACTTGACTAAGGGCGTGGGTGCCTGAAATGTTGCCATTTGTAGCTCTTCAAGCTGGATTAAACATCTTTGAACATCTCCAAGGGAGTGCTGCGATATTTGTATGTACAGTGCCTACAAGTAGTATTCAACCCCCTGCAGATTTAGCTGGTTGACACAGTCGGAATTAACTTGGTATTGTGACATTTGGACTGTAGATCAGCCTGGAAGTGGGAAATGCACTGCAGCCAAAAAGATTTTTTTTTAATATATATACCGTATTTTTCGCTTTATAAGACGCACCTGATTATAAGACGCACCCCCAAGTTTGGTGAAGGAAAAGAGAAAAAAAATATTTTTTAATGTTAAATGGGGTCCGTCTTATAATGCCAGTGTCCGTCTAAGGCTGGTATCACACTGTCCGTGTGATATACAACTAGGTTGGACGTTTCACACATGATTAACTTTGAATGGCCTCCCCCCCTGTCAGGACAGGAGTGTGGAGCTACTTAAAAACACAAGCAGCTGACGCTCGCATCCAGACGTCCAGAGAGGGGGAGGCCATTCCAGTTTAATCATCTATGACACGTCCAACTTGGTCGTATTTCACACTGACTAGTGAATAGGCAGAGCTGGGAGAGCAGTGCACTCTGCACTGTGCTGTAGTGTGATGCCCTGTAATATAGAGGCAGAGCTGGGGGAGCAGTGTACTTTGCACTGTGCTGTAGTGTGATGTCTTGTAATATAGAGGCAGAGCTGGGGGAGCAGTGCACTCTGCACTGTGCTGTAGTGTGCCCTGTAATATAGAGGCAGAGCTGGGGGAGCAGTGCACTTTGCACTGTGCTGTAGTGTGATGTCTTGTAATATAGAGGCAGAGCTGGGGGAGCAGTGCACTTTGCACTGTGCTGTAGTGCAATGTCCTGTAATATAGAGGCAGAGCTGGGGGAGCTGTGCACTCTGCACTGTGATGTCCTGTAATACAGAGGCAGAGCTGGGGGAGCTGTGCACTCTGCACTGTGATGTCCTGTAATACAGAGGCAGAGCTGGGGGAGCTGTGCACTCTGCACTGTGATGTCCTGTAATATAGAGGCAGAGCTGGGGGAGCTGTGCACTCTGCACTGTGATGTCCTGTAATATAGAGGCAGAGCTGTGCACTCTGCACTGTGATGTCCTGTAATACAGAGGCAGAGCTGGGGGAGCTGTGCACTCTGCACTGTGATGTCCTGTAATACAGAGGCAGAGCTGGGGGAGCTGTGCTGTAGTGTGATGTCTTGTAATATAGAGGCAGAGCTGGGGGAGCAGTGCACTCTGCACTGTGATGTCCTGTAATATAGAGGCAGAGCTGGGGGAGCTGTGCACTCTGCACTGTGATGTCCTGTAATATAGAGGCAGAGCTGGGGGAGCAGTGCACTCTGCACTGTGATGTCCTGTAATATAGAGGCAGAGCTGTACACTCTGCACTGTGATGTCCTGTAATACAGAGGCAGAGCTGGGGGAGCTGTGCTGTAGTGTGATGTCTTGTAATATAGAGGCAGAGCTGGGGGAGCAGTGCACTCTGCACTGTGATGTCCTGTAATATAGAGGCAGAGCTGGGGGAGCTGTGCACTCTGCACTGTGATGTCCTGTAATATAGAGGCAGAGCTGGGGGAGCAGTGCACTCTGCACTGTGATGTCCTGTAATATAGAGGCAGAGCTGTGCACTCTGCACTGTGATGTCCTGTAATATAGAGGCAGAGCTGGGGGAGCAGTGCACTCTGCACTGTGATGTCCTGTAATATAGAGGCAGAGCTGTGCACTCTGCACTGTGATGTCCTGTAATACAGAGGCAGAGCTGGGGGAGCTGTGCACTCTGCACTGTGATGTCCTGTAATACAGAGGCAGAGCTGGGGGAGCTGTGCTGTAGTGTGATGTCTTGTAATATAGAGGCAGAGCTGGGGGAGCAGTGCACTCTGCACTGTGATGTCCTGTAATATAGAGGCAGAGCTGGGGGAGCTGTGCACTCTGCACTGTGATGTCCTGTAATATAGAGGCAGAGCTGGGGGAGCTGTGCACTCTGCACTGTGATGTCCTGTAATATAGAGGCAGAGCTGGGGGAGCAGTGCACTCTGCACTGTGATGTCCTGTAATATAGAGGCAGAGCTGTGCACTCTGCACTGTGATGTCCTGTAATACAGAGGCAGAGCTGGGGGAGCTGTGCAGTCTGCACTGTGCTGTAGTGCAATGTCCTGTAATATAGAGGCAGAGCTGAACTGGAGGAGCTGTGCTGTAGTGATGATGCTCGGCCTCCAGCCCTGCCAGCTTCAGATCTAGTGCAGTGTGAATGAAGATCGGCCACTTCCTGGGTCCCAGCTCTGCGACACAGGGGCTTAGCAAACAGAGCAGAGGGACCTTGGAATGCTGACACAAGGTACGGATCTGCCCTGCTCTGCCCCTGTCATCATGGCAGTGATTCAGCACAAGCTTAGTGCTGATTCACCTGCATCTGCTGGTACAACCCGCTCCTTCATTACTTTAATAGCCCGGCACGATCTTCCCAGCAGCTGAAGGAAGCTGGGGAGCAGCCAAATGTGCCGACTATTAGAGTAAAGGAGCGCTCCCTGCTCCCATGCCCAGCTCTGTGCGCTGTCTTCAGTGCGCATGGAGAAGTGAAGTGAATATTCATGTCGGTAATGAGCGGGGACACGTGGTTCTCCTGCCGCTTGTTTCTTCAGCAGGAACCATTCCCTGCCACTTCTGACCCCACTTCACCGCTGCCCCACCCCCCCCTAAGTAACCCAGGATGCCAGAATGTTATATTCCGATTATAAGACGCACCCCCACTTTCCTCCAAAATTTGGAGGAAAAAAAGTGCGTCTTATAAAAGGAAAAATACGGTATATTTTTTTTTTAATGCGTTAAAAGTTAATTCAGAGGGTCATTTATTATTCAACCCCTGAAACCACCAGCATTCTGTTTGGTCCCCCTAAAGTATTAAGAAGTAGTTCAGGCACAAAGAACAATGAGCTTCACATGTGTGGATTAATTATCTCTTTTCTGACTATTTAAGACCCTCCCCAAACTTGTGAACAGCACTCATACATGGTCAACATGGGAAAGACAAAGGAGCATTCCAAGGCCATCAGAGACAAGATCGTGGAGGGTCACAAGGCTGGCAAGGGGTACAAAACCCTTCCCAAGGAGTTGGGCCTACCTGTCTCCACTGTTGGGAGCATCATCCGGAAGTGGAAGGCTTATGGAACTACTGTTAGACTTCCACGGCCTGGACAGCCTTTGAAAGTTTCCTCCTGTGCCGAGGCCAGGCTTGTCCGAAGAGTCAAGGCTAACCCAAGGACAACAAGGAAGGAGCTCTGGGAAGATCTCATGGCAGTGGGGACATTGGTTTCAGTCAATACCATAAGTAACGTACTCCACCGCAATGGTCTCCGTTCCAGACGAGCCCGTAAGGTTCCTTTACTTTCAAAGCGTCATGTCAAGGCTCGTCTAGAGTTTGCTCATGATTACTTGGAGGACTCTGAGACAGACTGGTTCAAGGTTCTATGGTCTGATGAGACCAAGATCGAGATCTTTGGTGCCAACCACACACGTGACGTTTGGAGACTGAATGGCACTGCATACGACCCCAAGAATACCATCCCTACAGTCAAGCATGGTGGTGGCAGCATCATGCTGTGGGGCTGTTTCTCAGCCAAGGGGCCTGGCCATCTGGTCCGCATCCATGGGAAGATGGATAGCACGGCCTACCTGGAGATTTTGGCCAAGAACATCCGCTCCTCCATCAAGGATCTTAAGATGGGTCGTAATTTCATCTTCCAACAAGACAACGACCCAAAGCACACAGCCAAGAAAACCAAGGCCTGGTTCAAGAGGGAAAAAATCAAGGTGATGGAGTGGCTTAGTCAGTCTCCTGACCTTAACCCAATTGAAAACTTGTGGAAGGAGCTCAAGATTAAAGTCCACATGAGACACCCAAAGAACCTAGATAACTTGGAGAAGATCTGCATGGAGGAGTGGGCCAAGATAACTCCAGAGACCTGTGCCGGCCTGATCAGGTCTTATAAAAGACGATTATTAGCTGTAATTGCAAACAAGGGTTATTCCACAAAATATTAAACCTAGGGGTTGAATAATAATTGACCCACACTTTTATGTTTAAAATTTATAAAAATTCAACTGAGCAACATAACTTTTTGGTTTGTAAGATTTATGCTTCTGTTAATAAATCCTACTCTCGTTTGCAGTTTGAAGGCTCTAACTTATTGGCATCTTATCAAACCAGCTAAATCTGCAGGGGGTTGAATACTACTTGTAGGCACTGTATATATATGTGTATATATATATATATATATATATATATATATATATATATATAATATATATACACAGTTGTGGCCAAAAGTGTTGACACCCCTGCAATTCTGTCCGATAATACTCAGTTTCTTCCTGAAAATGATTGCAATCACAAATTCTTTGGTATTATTATCTTCATTTAATTTGTCTTCAATTAAAAAACACAAAAGAGAATGAAGCAAAAAGCAAAACATTGATTATTTCACACAAAACTCCAAAAATGGGCCAGACAAAAGTATTGCCACCCTCAGCCTAATACTTGGTTGCACAACCTTTAGCTAAAATAACTGCGATCAGCCGCTTCCAGTAACCATCAATGAGTTTCTTACAATGCTCTGCTGGAATATTAGACCATTCTTCTTTGGCAAACTGCTCCAGGTCCCTGGACGTTTTTGGCAAATTTTGGGACTTAGTCATTTCTTCATCAAAAATGTATATGCGTTAGCGCATGCGTTATCGCAGGTGCCTATATGTGCCATGCGTTAATGCATGCATTTCCCATGGGGCCCCATGTTAAAAAAAGCATGTGTTTTTTTAAAGCACCCCAAAAACGCAGCTAGCAGCGTTTTTGGGCTGCTGCATAAAAACGCATGCCTTTTTTTAAAAAAAAATGCAGACATATGCGTTAAATGTTCCCAAAAACGGATTTAAGGCAAAAACGGATGGTATGTGTGAACCTGGCCTTTGAGTGGGGACCTGGTATGTGAATTTTAGGCTATGTGCCAATGTTGCAGATTTCCTGCTTTTCTTGCCACAATTTTTCCTTTTTTTGGCATATTTTTGACAATTCTGCAGTACAGCATCTTCCCTGCTAAGTGTATGGGAAATTAAGTGTTGTGCCCATTCTGTAAATTTTACTGTGGTGGAAATGGCGTGAAAGTACAGCAGGCAAGTATGGGCTGCCTGCCACCCCAGCTGCCTAGTTTTACTTGGCTGGGGTGGCATCGGAACCCTTTATTTAAACGTTATTTCTAAAAATAATTTAAAAAAAATTATATGGGATTTCGCTGTATTTTTGGTTGCCAGCCAGGTACAACTAGACATCTACAGGCTGCCATTCATCCCTAGTTGCCAAGTTGTGCTGTCTGGCAACCAAAAATAAAGTAAAGCACAACATAATTTTTTATGTGGAGCTTCGCTATATTTTTGTTTGCCAGCCAGGTACAAATAGGCATCTGGGGGCAGGAATCCTCAGCATGGGGAAAGCCAAGAATTCTGGGTCTCCATGCTGCAAATTTCAGCCTTTAACTGCCCCAGAAAATGGCGCAGTCATTATAAGCACCATTTTCTGGCGCTGTACCCTGACTCCTCCAGTTGCCCTGGTGCCTGTGGCAAACTGGGTAATAAAAGGGTTAATGCCAGTATACAGGCATCCTTTCCCTGTAGAGCCTGCAATCACACTGACCATGGGGCTTCAGTGAGTGATGTGAGTTCACTGCCATGGGGAGCCCTGGTGACTCAGTGAGTGATGTCATTGCTCTCAGACTCACTGAGTCCCTGTGGTCAGTATGACTGCAGACTCGGCACGGATAGGACTCTTGTTCTCTCCCTGCAGACTCTGGATAAGGGATCGTGGAGAGCTATGTGAGAGTAATAAAGATGGAATTAAGATATGTGTTTGCGTTTTTTGTTCTAGCAAAATTATTTTTCTCTGTGTTGTGTATTATTTACTATTTACTAGAAATTCAAATGGCCAGGTCTAACATTGGCCCAACATTATGAATTTCAGGCTTAGTGTCAGCTGCCAATAAAAAGCTGACATTAACCCCTTTCTTACCCAGTTTGCCACTAGTATCAGGGCAAATGGAAGAGTTGGGTACAGCGCCTGAAAATGGCACTTCTAATAAATGCGCCATTTTCTGGGTTGGCTGCAGGCTGCAAGTCACAGCAGGAAGGGGGGGGGGGCAGAATGCTTGGACCTCCCCACGGTGAGGATTTCAGGCCTGAGCTGCCTAGTTGTACTTGGCTGGCAACCAAAAATATGGTGAAGCCGAAGCAGTTGCCAGCCAGGTACAACTAGGCAGCTGGGGGTGGGTGGCAGCCCGTAGGTACCTACTGCAGCCCCTTCCATAGCTGGATTGTAATGATTAAGTCAATCTGATAGCCTGATCATTACAGTCACTGTGATTGGCTGTTCAGAATTGAACAGCCAATCATGGCAATCATGTTTGTTGGGTGAGGAATCCAGGTGGTCGTGATCCGACATTCTGCTAACAAGATACGCAGGCACCGTACTGCGATCCCCTTTACTGTAATGTAATAGCTTGGATGAGTTGATAAAATTGGAAAACCGAGAGCTGAAAACCACGCTGTACACAAAACCTAGTGATCGTAATAAGCTATTACATTACAGTAGTCATCACCCGGAGACATTAAAGAATTTTATTCCCTCTAGGACAATATAAACGGGTTAAACAAAAAGGAAAAGGGGCGTAAATGTGTAGGATCCCCTTATTAAAAATGTCTAAGTGGCGTGAGTAGGTGGCCACTCACCTTATCGGGTTGTGCAAGTCCTGCACAGCCCGGTTTACCAGCCTCCGCCGCCGGCATTATGTGCACTGCCTCTCCGCTCTCCTCTCTCCTGTTCAAGGCAGGTCGTTTGTGCTCCTAATCAGACCGCCATTACTATTTTTTGCACAATATAAACGGGTTGACAGGATAGTGAGTGATGAGCATGAGTTGGGGGAATAATTTGAATTCCTTACTAATAAGTTTATTCAAAGGGGTTACCCCAGGAGGTTGTTACAAAATAATTTGGAAAGCATGAAAGGTGGTGAAAATAAAAGTACACCGATTTATAAATTATCACCAAGGATCCCCTTAGTAATGAAGTATGGGGAAGAATCTAAAGATATTTCTAATATTGTTTTGAAGCATTGGCCAATGTTGGGGAAATGTTGGCCAGATGTAGAGGAATTTAAATCAAAGCCCCTGATTTCATTCCAGAGAGGAAAAAATTTAAAAGATAAGTCATCTAGATCAGATTTTGGCCCGCTTAAGATGTATAGACAGGCCACATTAACGCGTGGAGTAAGAGTAGGGTGTTTTCCCTGCGTATCCTGCGTAAATTGCTCGTACATGTTGAGGGGAACTGAGTTCACTCATCCACAGATGGGTGAAGTTTTTAAAATACGTCATTTCACAACTTGCGTGACAGACCACGTAATTTATTTACTGGAATGCCCTTGCAAGTTGTGGTACGTCGGCGAGACTATGCTGGAATGTAAAACGCGGATTGGGCAGCATAGATATACAATACGCGACAAGAGAAAAGATTTGCCAGTCCCGAAACATTTTACGCAAATGAAACATATGGAGAAAGACCTTAAATTTAGGATCATTGATGTGGTTCCCCCATTGAGGAGAGGTGGGGATAGGGCCAGATTGCTACATGTAAAAGAGCTACAGTGGATAAGGCGCTTAAATACGCTAAAACCAAATGGGTTGAACGTGGCTTACAGGCTGGCAGTCGCTTTATGATCTGTTTAGTATTTGTCTGCAGACTAATACTGTACAACACTAGTCATGTTTGTATAAATGCACTATTTTAATAACCTGTTTGGTTTCTTCCAGCACCTGCATGTGATTGGAAATCCTCATTAATCCCATTGGAAGGTGATAGACGTTCCAAGTGGTCGCTTATGAGAGGTGCCCCTAATTTGCGTTTACACTGAAAAAAGCCGATGTCTTTATTAGTTATGTTGACCCCTTAAGAAGATGAAAGGGTGATTCCCGTGTATAAGGGAGGTCATCCTGTTGTAATTATTTATTTGTTCATTAAATATGGCAAATCAAATTGGTTTGTGGAATGGCGATGCCTTTAAGAATTATTAAGGGTCATGCGCCAGGGGAGTATGTATGTTATTGGAGTTCCCGTGGACCCTATTTGGCCAGATGGTGATGATATGCCGACCTCTTATGGCTGAGAGGTTCCCATGTCCTTGTCCTTGTATAAGGTGGAGTGCATGGGAGGCCTGGAGGGGAGGGGACTTGTTTGTTTGTATGAATGCCCCAGGCACACCCAGATGATAGGCAGGGTTCTGTTTAAAAACATAATAAGATAGCAAAATCACTGTTCCTTTGTAAATTACACAGTTTCGAATAGTATTGGTAGGTTAGGGCAACCCTATATTTTTAAACAATATCTTTAAACATTGAATGGGGTCTGGGTGCATTCCGAGGCGCGTTTGACACACTGCGCATGTGCGGAGTGTACCAAGATGGCACCCGCTATATTTCCTGTATCTCTTAGCAACAGGGAAGCTAGGCGCATGAGGTGTGACATGACTTCCGGCGCGACGGCCCGGACGGCAAGGAGCGGTGTGTAAGCATGGCAGGGGCAATAGAGACTCATAGAGGGCTGCTATGGCGACGATCTTTACACCACCTGGGAGGAGGAACCAATCAACTACCATTTAAGGTAGTTATTATTACACAAGTGATCTGGGGGTATTGTATAATGATGTAATTGATTTTAAAAAGAGGCATGTGGGCTTGGACTAGTTGCTAGACAAAAGTCACTTGGTGACTGAAACATCGCGTGGTCGCCCTGTGGGCCTGAATAAAGGCATCTAAAGACCTTGGATTGGAGTGCTGCTGTCGTTTTTCACATTAGATAGATAGATAGATAGATAGATAGATAGATAGATAGATAGATAGATAGATTGATAGATATGTGGAGCCACTGGGATGGGGTACTCGGTACCGGACCGGGGTATCACGGGCGCTATTACAGCGGTCTTGGTCCAGACCGTGTCCTGAGCCCATAAGTAAATTTGGGGTATTTACAGGGGAGAAAGTCGTGACACCACCCGTGGTATGTGGTCAGGGTGACCACCGCTGCTGCAGAACCTCTGTGGATGATGGATGGCAGCTTGCGATGTGACGGCTCTCCACGGGCAGAGCCTGGTTCCCCGGGGCAGTAATGATGATAACAGTTTGTGAGGGAGAGTAGGGCTCAAGTGCAAGGATTACACAGACTCACGTTTTTGTAGTTTTCCAAGTCTTTACTGCAGATGACATTCAGCAGAGTATTGTCCATGGAGTCTGTACTGGGGCTGGGTTGCTTCCCACCCTGTCCGGGTCCTTGGCTTCCTTCTCCTGCACTGTGTGTGTGTGGCCCTGCTGTCGCTTTAGCTAGGCTGCTGGCCCTGTCTCCCCTCACGGGTACCAACTTATTAGGCAACTTGAGTCTTATCTTTATGGTCCTGACCCCGCCGTGTTGCTTCGCTGTGGTACAGTGAAGATGTGGGATCCTCACTCATCCGGTGTTTACTGTGCTGTTTGTGTCAGGCACAGCATCGGATCCGGTATCCGTTCTGTGGGCTCCTCCGGGGTGAGTTTAGGGTAACTCGGTGTCCCGGGTGTGTTCCTCTGCTTCTCCTTTTCCTCAGACCCTGGCTCGGCTTGGAACTGGACAGTGGACTGTGGGGTGAGCCTAACACAGCTTTTTTACACCCAGGTCCTTTCTTCCCTCAGTGCTGCCCTGCACTGAACTAACTTTCTAACTGCCACTTCCTCTCCACACCAGAATATATAGGGATGCAGCTTTAGCTCCCCCTTCTGGCCTGGAGGAGCTAATGTAGTGTTGTGGGTTGTGAGGGGAGTTAACCCTTTGTGGTGTTACTGTGGCACATGAACCCTGGGGTGCCACAGATAGATAGATAGATAGACAGACAGACAGACAGACAGACATATGTATTTTTTTTTGTTTTTTTCTTGCAGTCGACAAAACCATGTGATTATTTGAACCATTGCTTGTAACGCAGTTAAGAATGCTGTTCCCTGTAATCACAATAACATTTTTGCTTTATTTTGTATAATACCCTCTTTACCTTTGCAATAAACAGGATAAATTATAGAAGAAAAAAACGCTTGCATTTGAAAACCTTTTAGTAATCAGGTGTTAACACTGCAGTATACAACCATACATTAAAAAGAAAGAAAGAAATGTGTAATGGTGAGCTGAATTTGCTAATATAACAATGGAAGCTGTGGGTGAGTGTGTGGATGTTTGATCATGCAATTGTTCCAAAGATTGAACAATAGAAAGGCTTCTTAGAATCAATGCCAGTAATACATGTGAGGGGTAAAAGTGTCAGGGAGCTTTTTGGTTTAGTAGTACAATAAATTGCCTAACTGGCTGAACAAATAAAATATATCTCAATAAATTCAATTAAATGCTGCCTGAATATTTATTACACTAAAATTATGTCACAACTATACATTTACTAATTTATGGTTAATCTCGTTTTTATTAAATTTTTAAAAACATATCAAAGATATACAAACATTCTTTTGAATTTTAAGACATATGAATTATACAAAAAGTTACACAGGGATAATAATAACTTTAAGATAAACTGCAATTTTACTATTGCGCCCATCCCCGGTGAATATTTACTATAATCAAAATATGAATTTAAACAAACAAGTATACACCCTTCTCAGGGGTTTGTGATGAACTGGTCCCAAGGGAACTTATGACCCCAACAAAATTATTTTAATCGCTTGGTCCCTTTCAACAAGTTGACCACGTAAGTGAATTAATATCCGATGAGTCCCGCCACTGCGAGGCCCAATTAGAATTGTCCATTAACTAGGAAACCGGAATTGTAAACCTAAGGTCTACAAATCTAATCACAACTTGGAGCTTTTGATACCAGTCTATGTTCACCCGATTTCCGGGGGTATAGTCATAGAAGAGAAATGCCTAAACTAAATATAGGTGGGGGTATCGAATGAGAAGAAAAGAAGGATAGGAGAATGGGAATGGGATAAGGAATGGGAAACAAGAAGGATAAATGTCACACTGACTCCTCGTCGGCCAGAGATCATACCAGAACATCTGTATTGGAAAAGATACTCCTGAACTCTGCAGAATCCTGAAAAAGAATCCATTCAAACCAGATCCCTAAGAATTTGTTTCGGGATCCCGAAGCATCAGCTTCGAGCTCCTCCATTCTATAAATGTCCATCAATTCTCTAAACCAATCAGTTAGAGATGGGACCCGAGTTGATTTCCAGAACCTCGGGATCACAGCACGAGCGGCCGAGATGCAAAAGCGGAGAATATACCCCTTCTGAAGCCCAATAGGACCTGGAAAGATGGATAACAGTGGAGACTCTGGACAGCATTCAGCTTGTTTACCCGTAATCCGGGTGTATGCGTTGAATACCTCAGACCAGAACCGCCGGATTTCCCCACAACTCCACCAAACGTGTAACATTGTACCTGTCTCTTCTCCACAGCGCCAGCAGGTGTCAGGGGTTCCAGGAAACATGCTCCGGAGTGTCGTCGGGCACAAGTACCATCTAGTGAGCAGCTTATAGCTTCTCTCTTGTGCAGAACATGCATTAGCTAGTGCGTGGGTAAATATAAAGCATTTTTGCCAATTACCTCTGAAATGCTACACCCCAACTCCCTTTCCCAAGCACGCTGAAAGTAAAGGGCGCCCTGATCTCTCAAGGATCCTAAGGCCTGGTAAAGAACTGATATTTTGCGCCTCGGGGGAGCCTCCAATTGGAATAATTTTTCCAATACGTTGGGCGTCAATCTCACCCTGCATGAGTGGTCAGCTGAGTATAGGTATGCTCGGTATTGGAGAAATTCGATCCACTTAAGTGGTCTTGTAGGATCTTTGAGTTGTAACTCAAGTTGTAACTCTGCCATAGTGGGTAAACCACCGTTGGATAGGGTCTGTCCTACTCGGGTGTCATTCACACTCTGCCAACATAAAAATCTCTGTCTGCCAAATCCAGGTGGGAAAGATGAGTTGGAAAAAAGGGGGGTCAAGGGGCTAAGTCTATCGTCTAAGCGGAGGGTTTTTGTCACTGAGTGCCAAACCTTCAAGGTAGTCTTGGTCATATCTGTCAAGGGTTCTAAGTCCGTAGAGTCTCTAGGGGAAATCCAAAGCAGGTGTTTCAGCAGGATCCCCAGACCCTCTTGCTCCACCTCCACCCATTTCTTGGAGGACGCACAGTACTGCCAATCTCTAACAAGAGAGGAAGCTAAAAAGTATGTTCGTATGTTGGGTAATCCAACCCCTCCTCTGATCTTGGGCAAGGAGAGGATATTCATTCGCAATCTGGGTCTCTTGCCCCCCCAAACAAATCTGAGAATCATAGATTGCATTTTGGAGATGAAACCTCTATCCAATATAACAGGAACTGTCTGGAAGGTATATAAGAGTCGGGGCAAGACATCCATCTTTTTTTTGAATCAATAAATTTTTATTGAGAAGAAAACAAGTAACAAGAAAATGCGTACATCTGTACAATTGGCCAAAAAGACCGCGATAAGTCAGCATCTTGTAATATATGAATAGAAAGTCACGGATAATACAAAATCTATAAGGGGAGGGGGGAGGGAGGATTTAGGAAAGCAGGGAGGGGACAGGATAGGGAAGGGAGGGAGGGGTAATCAGATTGTGCTTGATGTTTAAAACTATCATATGAAAATAACAGGTTAAACGTGGGTATTAGAAACAGTTAACAGTGTTGTGAGACGAGGAGATCCATGGATCCCACCAAGTTAGGACTTTAGATCTGCGGGTAATGTCATGAGAGAGAGCAAGTTCGTATTGCAGGTGGGTGTTCAGAGAGTCCAACAGATCTTTGAGGTTGGGAGATCGAGCAGATTTCCAGCATCTGGCCACGCAGAGCCTAGCTGCGATGAGAGTGTTTGCAGTGATAGGTCGGACTGGAGCAGGAATGTCATCAAGACCAATACCCAATAAAGCGAGAGATGGGGTTAGTTGAGTGGCAATATTTGACAAAGATGTTAAAAGTGTGTTGACTTGCCTCCAAAAAGACTGCATTAGAGGGCAAAACCACCACATGTGAGCAGAAGAGCCCACTCCACCACAAGATCTCCAGCACATTTGAGCAGATGAAGAGGAGTCCTGTCCCGCAAAACGGGCTAGTTTAATTGGGGTGAGGTACCACTCCATTTGGATTTTCTTGATCTGCTCAAGGTGATTTATGCATCGAGAGTAGGCTGTATTACGTCGGGTTGATGTCTGCCATTGTTCCAGAGAGGCGCTGAATTGGAGCATGCTTTCCCAGCGGACCATATAAGGTAGTTTATTGGCTCCGGTCCGTCTAGCCATGGCTCCATACAGAATTGAGATGCCATGTCCAGGCGGAGTCGGGGCCTTAAAGAAGTTCTGAACTAGGCCATCATAAAGCGAGATATCAAGTGAGGGAAGAGTAATAGAATTTAAGAAGTGACGCAACTGTAGATAGCAGAAAAAAGTGGAGCGAGGGAGGGCAAATTGCTCCATTAGCTCAGTGAAAGACTTGAGGTTCGAGTCGTCATAGACCTGATGAAGATGGAGGACTCCTCTGTTACGCCACACGGAGAGAGACAAGGACTCCACCGACAGCTCCGCAGCAAGGATTGAGATGTATCTAGTTAGAAAGGGGAGGAGGTGTCTACTGTGGAGAGACCATACCCTCAGTAATGTTGTCATAGTTTTAAGAGGTGGTTGAATTCGGAGAGGACTAAGCATCGACATCTCTAATAGCAATCTGGTCGAGTTGCGAGGGGCCAGTGATTTCTCAATCTCCATCCACAAAGGGGATGAGAGATCAGTCCACCAGTGGCGCGCCGCAGCAAGATGAATAGCTGTGTAGTAGGAAGAGATGTTTGGAGCTCCCATTCCCCCAAGATCAACTGGCAGAGTAAGTACTCTGGCGCTCACACGATGCGGTCTGTTTTGCCAAATGAACTTCCCCAAAGTGGACTGCAGCACAGCTATCATTCGGTTGGTGAAGGTTAAAGGGAGGCCAGAAAGGATAAATAAAATTTTAGGTAGGTAGACCATCTTGATTATTTGGACTCTGGCTATCCAGGACAGAAATAGACCTGCATGAGAGGCCAGGTCGGTTCTAAGATTTTGGAGGAGAGTGTCAAAGTTGTGTTGTATTATTTTATCGGTTTGCAAAATCTGGATTCCAAGGTAAGGGATCCCTGAGGGAGACCAGACAAAAGGATATTTAGACCGGAGAAGCAGGGCCTGGCTAGGGGGAATGTTAATCGGATATATTAGAGATTTAGAGGTGTTGAGCTTGTAATAAGAGGCTTTGGAGAATTCTGCTAGCAGGTCCATAATTCTGGGGATCGTAGTCATGACATCTGAGCACATGAAGATGACATCGTCGGCGTAGAGCCCGATTTTGTGCTCCCTCCCCCCGACGAGAGGACCTTTGATTAATGGGTCATTTTTAACTCTGATGGCCAGGGGCTCCATGGCCAGAACAAATATAAGGGGCGATAAGGGGCACCCTTGTCGGGTTCCGTTTGAGATGAGAAACGGAGATGACATAAATCCTGACGCACGGACCCTCGCCGAGGGGGAGGAGTACAGAGCCAAGACTGCGTCCCGAAATCCCTCCCCAAAACCAAATTTGGCAAGGACCTTTTCCAAGTACCCCCAGTGCACTCTGTCAAAAGCCTTTTCGGCGTCAAGAGAGAGAAGTGCACTGGGGGTAGATTGACGCTCCATGATCTCTAGCAGATCAACCACTCTTCTGGTGCCATCTGCGGCTTGTCTACCCGGGACAAAACCCACCTGCTCCAGGCCAATGAGTGCAGGAAGAACTGTTAAAAGACGAGTGGCCAGTAGTTTGGCATAGATTTTTAGGTCACTATTTAGTAACGCGATTGGTCTAAAGTTCGCTGGAGATTCAGTAGGTTTCCCAGGTTTGGGAATTGCTGCGATAGTGGCTTCTAGACCGTCCCGATGAATAGATTTTGTTCCCCTCCAGTAGGAAAAAATTGCCAATAATCGGGGTGTCAGTTGTTTCAGGAAAGTGGAGTAATACTGGTAGGTGAAGCCATCTGGGCCTGGTGCGGAGTTCTTTTTCTTCAAAGAGCTAATAACCGAGACTATTTCACTTTCAGAGAAGGGGGCATTTAATAGGGAGGATTGCTCCGGTGAGAGTTTGGGGAGTTGGATTTTATCTAAGAAGTTTTGAATAGTCTCTGCCGATGGTTGGGGTGTGGAGGGATCGTCACATAGGTTGTATAAACCAGCGTAGTAATTTTTAAACTCCTCTGCTATGAGCAGGGGATTTGAAATTTTGTGACCATCAGCCCTGAGCAGATGAGCTATTCTGGCTTCCTTTCGTTTTTTCCTTACCCGCCTGGCTAGGATTTTGCCTGCCCTGTCCCCCATTCCATAGTACGTGGCTTTGAGTTTTTTTAAGTTCAGTTCAGCTTTGGTTAGGAGAAGGGATCGCAATTCCTGTCTAGCCTTGGAGAGATCGGCCAGAATCTGGGAGGTAGGTTGGCTTTTATGGAGGGGCTCAAGGATCGCTATTGTTTGGGTTAGGTCTCTCACCTTGCGCTCTCTCTCCTTTTTGAGCCGTGACGCCAGTTGTATTAAGGAACCCCTGATAGATGCTTTATGGGCATACCATAACGTCTCAGGGTTAATTTCTGGGGTGTCATTAAAGGTGAAGTATTCATCTAAACGAGATGAGATCTGTGCTACGTTTTCCGGGAAGGACAACAAGTGGTCATTCAGTTTCCATGAGGTATATGGGGAGACCTGTCTCGCATCGTTGATCTTGAGGGATACGGGAGCGTGATCAGACCATGTGATATGCCCCACTGAGGATGAGAGGCAAAGGGGCAGAAGAGTGCTATTAACCAGGAAGTAGTCAATCCTGCTGTAGGTTCTGAAACGCGGAGACATGTAAGTAAAGTCCCTCTCCTCTCCGTGGGAGTAGCGCCATATATCGTGTAAATGGTGGTCAAAAAGTAGATCACCAAGTTCACCACGGCATTGTGAAGGAGAAGAGCAATCAAGCCGTCTGTTCACTGGAAGGTTGAAATCACCCCCAATAAGTGTAAGGCCATTGGTGATTGAATCCAACCTGGCGAACAGAGAGCGGAAAAATTTAACCTGCCCTTTGTTTGGCCCATAGACACAGACCAAAGAGTACAGAACTCCATTTATCAGGCCCCGAACCACCACATAGCGTCCCTGAGGGTCACTGACCTGTTCAATCAATTGGAAGGCTATGGACTTGTGAATAAAGATTGCCACTCCCGCCTTCTTGTTCTCTGCATTGGCATACAGTTGCGTCGGGAATAGGGTGGAGGACATTCTGTGGTTGTCCTGGGCGAGGAGATGGGTCTCCTGTAAGAAAAGGACATCTGCTCGAAGCTTTTTGAGTTGTTGCCACACCAGGGAGCGTTTACCCGGCGAGTTTAACCCGTTCACATTGATTGAGGAGACAGTAATGCTCATGATGACCCAGTCAGGACTCGCGATTGGAATCAAAGAGGATCAGGGACTAAGCCTGAAACAGAATGGAAAACACAGATGATTCGTTTAGAGATAATACAATCTTAGTCTCCTAGTATGATAATGCACAATCTGAATTTAAGAAAATAGGAAAAGGGGAGAGAGGGAGGGTAGGAAGGGATTTGGGAAGAGGAGGGGAGGAGGAGAGGCTAGGTAAGAGAGGGTGAAAAGGAAGAAAACTTAAGAACAAAGAAATAACAAGTGTGGGATTGAAGAAACAATCAATCCAGAGGGTCTCCAATCCCACCCAAATTCAGCAATCCCCGTATGTAGTGGGGGAATATTTGGGGGGAGAGATCCAAAATACAGATTTTATGCCTAGGTCAAATAGAAAGAAAGTTTGAGATATCAAGAACTTCGGGGGGGGAGAATAGAGGGTGGTGGATGGAAGAGAGTGTTCAAAGGGAGACACTCAGGGGGCCAGAAATCCAAAGAGGATAAAGGGGTAGAGAGAATAGAGGGAAAGGAGGAGAGGAAAGTTCAGATGGACTAGGGGGGGGGGAGTGGAATAGAGGAGAGAGTGATCAGCGAGTCACAGAAGAGAAGTATAGAAAACGGTTATTGGTGTCTGAGAGGAGAGCGTATGTGTGAGAGGGGAATAAGAGAAGATGGAAGAAAAAGGTGGAGAGAAGAGATAGCTGGGGAGAGCAGAAATATAGAGAGGAAGCTGAGGAGAGAAATAAGAGGAAGAGGAAGAGAGACCCAGGGATTCAATCTGAAAGCAAGACAAAATTATTCTCAGATACGTCACTTAGTCCGGGTCCACACGTCTCTCCGGTGTAGGTTGCGGAAGAGCCAATTCTTCGGTTGGAGACTGGGAGATCCTTTCCGGAGGGATTAGGTTCCATTTCCGGAGGTGCGAGATGGCTTGTTTCGGGGTGAAGCAGATGAAAGTCTTGTCTCTGTATTTTATGATGAGCTTAAGCGGGAATCCCCATCTGTAGTCGATATGCTGCTCTCGGAGGATGGTCGTAGTAGTATGGAATGTTTTGCGTCGTGCCAATGTTCCTGGGGAGAGGTCTGCATAGACTGCAATGTGTTGGAATTCTTCTGGAACCTCTTTTCCTTGTCTTAAGGCCCTGAGGAAATCATCTTTCATTTCGTAGTAATGGACTTTTGCAAGGACATCACGAGGCAGGGCTGGGTCCAGAGCTGGTGGTCTGGGGAGGCGGTGAATTCTATCCACAATTACTTCTCTGGGTTGAAGTCCCGGGAGGGTTGCTGCTATGAATCTCTGTAGCAGGGGCTTAAGCTCAGAAGTAGGGACAGCATCTGGGATACCTCTAAGTTTGAGATTGTTCCTGCGGGAACGGTCTTCCAGATCTAGTGTTTTCAAAGAAGTTTTCTCCCATTTGTCTTGCAGAATGGCATGTTCCTCAAGCAGAGCGTTTTGAGACTGTATGAGCTTCCCCATCTCCAGCTCAAGCTGAGTGGTGCGAGCGTCTATGTCCCTCACCTCCCCCCTCAGCCCCGCCATCATGGCCCTCATATCTTCCTGGAGGGATGCCCTCAGTGTGGCTAGAAGGTCCCTCATTGCAGAATGCGTTATGGGGGCCTCAGGAAGAAGTCCTATGTTGAGGGCTGCAGAGGGGTGAGCAGACACCGAGTTTGTCCTGGAAGCCCGGGTAGAGCGGGACGGAGATGAAGGTGGAGGCGCCATGTTAGGTGCTAGAGGCGGGAAGGAGCGCGCCGGGACAAAGAAGTCCGTGATGCTTCTAACAAGTGGGTTCCTACCGCTTTGGGAGCTTTCCATCCGCAGCGGGGGGGTCCCGGACAGCTGTAGGCATGTGGACCGGAGGGTCAGCGGCGCAGAGAAGGCTGGGAGTCAGTAAGCAAGGTCCCTGGGTCTCGGAGCTCCCTGTTCAAGCGGCCATTCGCACCACGCGCTAGGCCACGCCCCCCAAGACACCCATCTTGACTACGTTCATTCTCCCGAACCAGGATAGCTTTAGTTGTCTATAGGAGGTAAATGCCGATTCCACGTTAGTCAAAAGGGGTCGATAGTTCAAATTAATTAGTAGTTCAAATTTTGGTATAAGGACTCCCAGGTACTTAATGGTTTCTGCCTTCCATTTGAATGGGAACTGTTTAGAAAGATGAGAAACCAAGTCTCCAGGCAAAGAGACATTAAGTGCCTCGGTCTTGGAGCAGTTCACTTTAAAGTTGCTCAATTGTCCGAACCTTTCAAACTCCTTTAAAACCGAGGGGATGGAGACCAAGGGCTGAGAGACGTATAATAGGAGGTCATCTGCAAATAAGGCTAATTTGTGAATACTCTGTCCCAGCTTGACCCCATGTAATCTTACATTGGACCTAAGTGCCATGGCAAGATGTTCCATTACAATAATGTACAACAGGGGTGACAAGGGACATCCCTGCCTAGTACCGTTTGTTATTTTAAATGAAGAGGATAATGCTCCTCCTAACTTCACCTTAGCAGAAGGGGAGGAGTACAAGGACAGGATTCCGTGCAAGAACCTAGGACCCAAACCAAGCTGTATCAGCGCCTCCCTCATAAACCCCCAGTGGACTCTGTCAAAGGCCTTCTCAGCGTCCACGGAAATGAGGCCTAGTGGAATCGAGCTGCTTTTGGCCTTAGCTATAAGGAGCAAGGTACTGATAGTGTTGTCCCTTGCTTCCTGGCCTCTGACAAAGCCCACCTGGTCAGTATTAATCACCGAAGGGAGGAGTGGAGCCAAACGGTCAGCTAATAATTTGGAGAAAAGTTTTACATCCACATTTAGTAACGAAATCGGCCTATAGTTTGAAACCAAAGATGGATCTTTCCCTGGTTTGGGGAGGACGCTGATATGGGCCTCTAATGATTGGGGCACAAAATCCGATCCCCTAAGTATAGCATTAAAGGTCGTCAGCATCACTGGTGTCAGCTGGGACTTGAGCGTTTTGTAAAAATTGGGCAAAAACCCGTCAGGGCCCGGGCATTTCCCTGAAGGAGTAGATTGAATAGCCTTAGATAATTCCTCCTCAGAGATATCTTCCTCTAACATCGCAGCTGTCTCTTTGGCCAAAGATGGGATTGCCGTCTGGTCAATATACCCCCTGATCTTATCCGACAACTCGGAAGATGAGAGATCGGAGAAGTGTCCCTTAATATTGTAGAGTTCACAATAGTATTTCTTAAATTCCTCCAAGATTTCATTCGGGATAAACGTTCGTCCACCCTTATTGGTTGATAAACAGGGTACAAAAGGCGGGTTCAAGCGAGGATGGAGCAATCGGGCCAGTGGACGCCCGCATTTGTCTGCATTGGAGTAAAAGTAACTCCTAAACTTCTCAGTGTATCTGCGATATTTTTGGTCCAATAAATATTTAAGTTCCATCTTTTTAATTGTCAAGTCAGCTAATGTCAGTTTTGATAAATTCCGTTTGTGTAAAATTTCCAAAGTTTGTATCTGAGAGAGGAGACCTTCTACCTTTTCTGCATTATTTTTCTTCAGGCGGGCACCATGCTTTATGAAAACCCCCCTTAGAACGCATTTCAAGGCTTACCACTTAGTGGGTGGAGGAGTGGGGTCCACAGCATGATCCCGACCAAAGAGTTGGATAGTTTCTCTCACCTCTGTCATACACAACTCGTCTTTCAGTAAGTGGTCATTTAGCCTCCAAGTCCACGGTCGTCTACTCGTATCAGGGAGTGTAAGTGTCAAAAAGATGGGGGCATGATCGGATAGAATAATGTCTCCTATAGTCGCCTTAGGATTCCATGATAGCAAGTTGTGACTTATGAAAAATAAATCAATTCTACTGTAAGAATTGTGTATTTGGGAAAAATATGTAAAGTCCCTCCCCTGAGGATTCAAAATCCTCCAAATGTCAATGAGTCTCAGAGTGTGAAGGAACTCTTTCAGGGAAGCAAGTTTTTTGTTAGGAATAGATCTCTTACCAGAGGACGAGTCAGCTTCCGGATCCAGGGTGAAGTTGAGGTCTCCCCGATGACGACTGGTCCCTCTGCGAATTCCGTCAGGTGCGTTAGGTACAGTCTATACGTTTTTGTCTGAAATCTATTGGGTAAATACCAGTTAGCGATAATTAGAAGGGATCCGGCAACTCTCATCTTAAGGAACACATAACGACCCTGGGGATCTACACAGGCATCTAGGATCTCGTGAGAAAGCGACCTGTGTATCGCAATGGAAACACCCTTCGTTCTCGCTTCCCGGTTGGTGCTATGATGCCAAATTGAGAAGTATCTGTTACGGAGACTCGGGACATGGCCAGATTTAAAATGAGTCTCTTGAAGCAACAGAATCTGGCACTTCTGTTTGTGGGCATTGTACATAATGTGAGACCTCTTTTGAGGGGTGTTAAATCCCCGTGCATTAAGCGAACAGATTTTTATGGAGGACATGGTCGACAAGGAGCCAGAAGGGGGAGAAGATGGAGACGAGGAGGGGGGGGGGGTATAGAGGGACAAGGAGAAATAAGTAAAAAGAGAAGACAAAGGCCCGAGGGTTTATAAGATTAGAGAGATTTGAAAAGATTAATAGGGGAGAGGAGGGTATACTAAGCTGTTAAAAAATTCCTCAGAATAATCTGAGATGGTAATTTAGGGTGGTCTATTCGACCTGTCTATCCTGAGTCAGGAGACTATCCCGGTGGAACGTAACCTATCTACTTTGGAGTTGTCCCCACTACCTTGGGCCAAATCTTTTTATAAAGTGTCGCCTGGAGACCCTTGTATTGGCAATAAACAATGTAGACAAAATATTCAAGAAAACGTCTAAATCTAGAATCAAATGCAACATAAATATCTGATTCGGTGCAAAGGAGTCGGTTTTCAAACTTATTCAACATTATAAAATAAGCTAATTATTATCCATATACGGGACCTTCCTGAAGATTGGCTCACGTATGACTGTGTGGGTATTAACAGCGGCCCCGTCCAAAGCCCTGTCCATAGTGAAAACATTTGTTAAGCAGAAGGACAATGTAAATATCAACAGAGAGAGAGCAAGGGTCCCTCAACCCTCGCCCAGCGATTAATCTCGCCGTCCTCTATTCCTTCTTCTCCGAGAAGCCCCCCTCCCCCTCCTCCTTTTCTCTCTGAATGGATCTGGAACAAATGAGATCCCACCAGGATGGGCAGCACATCCCGGCCAATCCTCCATATTAATAGAGACCGCAGGGAGACCCAGAGCAGCCGTGAATTCTGGGACCCCTCTTGGGTGCGTAGCAAAGTGGGTCACCCCGTCTCTCTGCACCTGCAGGCGGAACGGGTATCCCCACGAGTAGGGCATGTCCCGATGACGGAGAGCCTCCACGAGAGGGCGAAATGCTCTTCGCTTTTGAAGGGTGCGTCTCGATAGATCTGCCAATAATTGAAGAGGGGGATCTTGATACCGCGTCTGTCCTTTGGCCCGAGCCTTAGAGAAAATGGCCTCTTTTATTCTGTATTTATGGATCCTACATACCACGTCTCTGGGTCTATCTATATCCAAAGGTGGGGGCCCCAGGGATCTATGCGCCCTGTCGAACTCTAAAACCGAGTCCGACGGTACCTCTCTAATAGAGTTGAAAATAATTTTAAGGGCACTATCGAGATCCCTAGGTCCAACACTCTCGGGGAGCCCTCTGATTCTGATGTTGTTCCTCCTCTCTCGATTCTCCAGGTCTTCCATGGAGTCTAGCATCCGTTCCATGTGAGTGGTTTGTGTGTATACAGTATCCTCCAAGAACCTCAGTCTCTTGTCTAAGTTTTGAGAAGATGATTCAGTAGAATCCACTCTTAGGCTCAGTCTGTTGACCTCCCCTTTAAGCTCAGAGGACTCGGCTTTAAAGGAGGCCTCCATCCTTGCAATAAAGCCCTCCATTTCTTCCCTGATGGGGATGGCCTGTATCCTCAGTCTAAGATCGTCCCAGATCCCCTGGCCCCCAGATGTTGGTGGCATCAACATGCAGCTGGGGGGTAGAATGTCTCTGGTGGCTGGAGCAGTCTGCATCGGGTCACTTATCAAGGGCTGAGAGGATCTCTCCCAGTTTCCCACCATAGGACTAATCCCTGTAGTTTCTCTGTCTCTTTTTGCCTATTTCTCCCCTTTGTTGTGGTTGTGAGGGGGTTAACCACATTCTTCCCATTACATTACGTGCATCTGGTAGTCCCTGCTGTCTATGGCTCTCAGCTTCTGTTCCCCTCCCCATTGTCCTGAGGGGGTTTGTGACTTTTGTCTGCAGGACCTCCATTAGAATGTATTAGGGGCCAGTCCTCGCCATTCTGGGGGATTAGAGTGTTATCAGGCAGCAGGGCCTCGGCATGACCTGCGGCTGTATGGTCCTGGATAAACTCCCTAACCACTGCAGGGGCTCCCACAACGTCTGTAGTACCCACAGGGATATAAATCACAGGTGTCAGAGGAGGGAGGGAAGGAGCGCACATTACCAGGTTATCTTGATGATTCCCTCCGCCTTGCAAAGCCTCCTCAGCAGATAGCGAGCCCCTGCTAGCCCCAGTAGCATCGCTGGGTCTATCTTCAGCAGCGTCCTGGGAGGCTCCCGCCGCCATCTTCCCTGTGGCCATGGTGCGGTCCTGAGAGCTGCTGCAGAGATAATGAGAAATCCTTGCAGCTGGAGGCACCGATGGCTCCCTGGAGGACTGGGGTCTTATGCTCCTCCGTTTGGCCGGCATGTATGACAGTTTTCAAGCCTGAGCACCGGCTGTATCAGCCCTGAGGCGATTAGGGAGACAGGAGCTCAGCTTTTAGCATCCGTTCCCCGCCATGTATAGGCCACGCCCCCCTACATTTACTAATTTAATAAATGAATGCATACAGTGACAAGTAACTGTTTGGGCACCCCTGGTCAAAATTACTGTTATTGTGAACAGCTAAGCAAGATAAAGAGGAAATGATCTCTACAAAGCATAAAACACATTTATTTATCAATTTAGGCAAAACAATATATTTTCATCTTTAATATTTAAAAAATTAAAAAACGAAAAATAGTCCAAAGCAAAGTTTTGGCACCATTGGAGATTTATGTGCTGAGATAGCTTTGATCAAGGTTTCAGAACTTATTTATCCTGTATGGGATATGGCTTGTTCACAATCATCGTTATAAAAGGGCAAATGATGCAAATTTCAAAACTTTATAAAAAGGTAGCCTCCTCTAACCTTGTGCCAAAAAACATCAGCCATAGGCTCTTCTAAGCAGCTGCCTAGGTCAAAATGTAATTAAGAAAAGGCACATTACAGGACAAGTGGTTGTCAACACAATGTCTGGAAAACCAAGCTGTTTGTGGGATTGCTAGGCAAATCAGAACCCTCAATTGTCTGTAAAAGACCTTCAGGAAGATTTAGCAGACGCTGGAGTTGTGGTACATTGTTCTACTGTTCACAGACACCTGCAATAACTTTGCTTTAATTGAAGAGACATCAGAAGAAAACCTCTCTTGCATCATCACCATAACATTCAGCTTCAGCAGTATGTAAAAAATATCTAAGTCCGATGCATTTTGGAAACAAGTCCTGACAACCGATGAAGTTAAAATTGAATGCTTTGGCCACAGTGATCAAAGGTATGTGTAGAGATAAAGGGCACAGAATTTCAGGAAAAGAACAACTCGCCAACCATGAAGCATGGGGTGGATCAATTATACTTTACGGTTGTGTTGCAGCCAGTGGCAAGGGGAACATAGTGAGTAGAATAGAACATAGAGAGAAGAATGAATTCAATGAAATTTATACAAAGTTTTGATGTAAATATAACATTATCTATAAAACATTGACATTAAAAAGAGTATGGCTTCTCCTAATCAATAATAATTCTAAGCACTCATCAAAATTCACAATAGATCACCTACCTGCCACGTCCTCACCTGGATCTGCTCCTTGTAATACCTGCCCTGACCACTAGGCACTGGCTTATTCCCTTTATGTGTGGTGCTAGAGGGCATGCTTATCTGCCCCAGTCTCTAGGCACTATCATGTTCACCGTATAGATAACACTGATGATAAAGGCATTGCACCTCTGCTAGAGCTTCCTTCTGTGGCTTCTGACCCAGTCACCAGTCATCACCGTGTTTAAACTGCAGGTGATGCTCGTGTTGGGAAAAGGGTCCTTGCAGTGAATTCTGGAGAGCGCAAGCTTTGTACTTCACTGTCCTCTCTGTTTTGACTTGGCTTCCTTACTTGCTACTATCCAGTTTTCACCCTAGCCTTTTCTCCAGGCTTTTCTATTTAACTACCCCCCCCCCCACCCTAGCCTGCTGACCATTTATAGGCAGTAACCTCCTGGGCTCTGTCATAATTCTAGATCCCAGTATCCCATGAACTCTTCATATCATATGGATCCTTTTTTGGCTAAAATATAAAGAAGTAAAAAACATGATGTGACATGTTCTCTCACGAACAGGGCTGTGGAGTTAGGGTATGTGCTGATACAACTTTTTGGGTATGTGCCCACAGGACGTTTTTGCTGCGGTTTCTGCATGCAATTTGCCATTGGTTTTTTGGTAATGTATGCTAATTTGTTCCTGCGGTTTTGATTCCCAGCAAAACCAATGTGTTTCATAGAAATACTGTGCCCACACATTGGTTTTGCAAGTGTCAAAAACTGTCAAAGGCTGGGGTTCCACATAAGCCCTCAGTCCGTTTTTGGCTTCAGTTTTCTCATTTTTTTTTTCTAAGTCCAAAAACTGACAGAAAAACGGATTGGATGTAATAAACACCCTGTCCGTTTTTCTCTGGAGCTCCAAACATTGCCCTGTCCGTTTTTGAGTCAAAAACGTTGCATGCAACGTTTTTGGCATCATTTAAAAAACGCATGCGTTTTCATGCGTTTTTTTAACATGGGGCCCTATGGGAAACGCATGCGCGAACGCATGCAAATGCGCACTTGCGTTTGCGCATGCGTTCGCGCATGCGTTTTTTTAATGAAAATTCCAAAAACGTTCAGGAGTGCAGGAGGCTCAAAAAGCACCCAGAAAAAAACGGATTGGTGATGAAAATCACTTCCAAAAACGGATTTCTATGTGTGACCCCAGCCAAACCCCTGCGGTTTTGGTGCGGATGGGAGAGAATTGACATGTTCTATATTTTCTGCATTTTTGCTACAGTCAATGGCAAAAACGCAGGAAAAACACACCATCAAAAAATGCAGCAAAAACACACAAAAATGTGCAAAAAACAATATAAACGCAGGACCTGAATGCAGCAAATCTCCTTGCAAGGACTCTAGGATCCTTGAAAGCAGTTCAGGTTTTGCTGCATTCAGGACTGCTTAAAAAACGTCCTGTGGGCACATACCCTTAAGGTGCAGAAATATTCTGCTGCACAAGCCCTGCTAAACTGCACCCTGTGCCAGAAAAGCACAGATTTTGTTCTTGCATTTTTTCACAATTCTCAATGCCCAGGAAGGGCAGAAAAGCTCTGCCCATATGATAAAAGAATTAACGTTCTCAATTTTATCTCTGGACAAAAAAACACTGCAAACCTGCAAGGCAAAGAAAGCATAATTTAGGCTGGGGTCACAGTACCATTTTTCACATGCATTTTTGGAGACCTGCGTTTTCAAAAACGCATGTAAAAAACGCACCCATAGGCCCCCATGTTAAAAAACGCATGCCCTAATAGCCAAAAAGCATGTGTGACTGTCCCATGCGTTTTTGGAGCATATCCAAAAACGCATGCGTTTCTGTAGAAAACGCATGCGTTTTTGTTAACATGGGCTCCTATGGGAAACGCATGCGTTTTTGAATGGCACTAAAAGGTACTAACTGTACATGCGTTTTTGCATGCGTTTTCCATAGGAACCCATGTTATAAAAACGCATGCGTTTTCTACAAAAACGCATGCGTTTTTCAAAACGCTCAAAAAAATACTACAAGCACTATTTTTAGGTGCAGATTCAAAAACGCACCCAAAAACGCAGGGAGCCATCAGACACCTTAAAAAACTCATGCTGACATGAAAAAAAGCATGAGTTTTGTTAAATCACTAAAAAAAATGCATGGCAACTGTGACCCCAGCCTTACACAGCACTTAAAGGGAACCTGTCACCCCAAATCACCTTCCTAACCTATTAATACCTGTCCCTGCAACCTTACAATATTTTCTAACACATCCCTGTCTGACCTATTTTACTAATATGTGAGTTAGTGATGGGCGAATCCTAAATTAGGCTGTGGTCACAGTTTTTTTGGTGCCTTTTAAAAACGCATGCTTTTTTACATGCGTTTTTCATGTCAGCATGAGTTTTTTAAGGTCTCTGATGGCTCCCTGCGTTTTTGGGTGCGTTTTTGAATCTGCACCTAAAAATAGTGCTTGTAGTATTTTTTTGAGCGTTTTGGAAAACGCATGCGTTTTTGTAGAAAACGTATGCGTTTTTATAAAATGGGTTCCTATGGAAAACGCATGCAAAAACGCATGTACAGTTAGTACCTTTTAGTGCCATTCAAAAACGCATGCGTTTCCCATAGGAGCCCATGTTAACAAAAACGCATGCGTTTCCGGAAACGCATGCGTTTTTGTTAACATGGGCTCCTATGGGAAACGCATGCGTTTTTGAATGGCACTAAAAGGTACTAACTGTACATGCGTTTTTGCATGCGTTTTCCATAGGAACCCATTTTATAAAAACGCATGCATTTTCTACAAAAACGCATGCGTTTTCTATAGAAACGCATGCGTTTTTGGATATGCTCCAAAAACGCATGGGACAGTCACACATGCTTTTTGGCTATTAGGGCATGCGTTTTTTAACATGGGGGCCTATGGGTGCGTTTTTTACATGCGTTTTTGAAAACGCAGGTCTCCAAAAATGCATGTGAAAAATGGTACTGTGACCCCAGCCTTACTCAGAATCGCTTGACTCTAGCGAGTCCAAGCACAGGACTCGCTACTCGTTGCGAGTCTAGCGAGTCCAATGTTAATGAATGGGGAAGCGAGTAATAGCGAGTAGTGTGAGATTTACAAATCGCAGATGTGTCTCGGAAGCTTCAGCCTGAAGCAATCCTAGTTTTGCCATTTATTTGCATTGCTCGTTTACTTTGTAAGTAATCGCTGGGAAACTCGCACAGATAAGATCCTGTCTGCTCAGTGTGCTGGCTGCCAGCTCCAGGGTCCTAGAGCCTGCCTGCTGCCTGATGTAGCAGTGCTGAGATTGTTCTCAGTCTGCTCATTCCCTGTGTACAGACATGAATGTCTGTGCACAGAGATGATGTAGCAGAGCTGAGATTGTTCTCAGTCTGCTCATTCCCTGTGCATAGAGATCTATATCTATGCACAGGGGATGTAGCAGAGAGGACATCGCGTTTTGGACTGCGTCGGACGGAAGAGGATTTTTTTAATTAAAGATGGAGTCCCTAATGGTTTTTTTTTTTTATTTCTAATAAAAAATGTTCTTTGTGTTGTGTTTTTTTTAAAACAATTTAATAGAAATTCATGGCGGTCATGTCTAATATTGGCGTGACCGCCATAAATTTCGGGCTTAGGGCCAGCTGATAATACAAAGCTGGCCCTAACCTCTTTATTACCCAGCGTGCCACCGCTACCAGGGCCGCTGGAAGAGCGGGGTTCAGCGCCAGAGGATGGCGCTTCAATGAACGCGCCATCTTCTGGGGCGGCTGCGGGCTGCAATTTGCAGCGGGGGGTGCCCAGAAAGCTTGGGCATCCCTGCGCTGCGGATTCCAGCCCCCAGCTGCTTAGCTGTACCTGGCTAGACATAGAAATTGCGCGGAGCCCCACGCATTTTTTTTAAATTATTTCATGAAATTCTGAGATTCTGACTCTGACTCTGAGACTCTGACTCTGAAATTCATTAAATAATTTAAAGAAAATGCGTGGGGCTCCGCGCAATTTCTATGTCTAGCCAGGTACAGCTAAGCAGCTGGGGGCTGGAATCCGCAGCGCAGGGATGCCCAAGCTTTCTGGGCACCCCCCGCTGCAAATTGCAGCCCGCAGCCGCCCCAGAAGATGGCGCGTTCATTGAAGCGCCATCCTCTGGCGCTGAACCCCGCTCTTCCAGTGGCCCTGGTGGCGGTAGCACGCTGGGTAATAAAGGGGTTAATACCAGCTTTGTTATACAAGCTGGTATTAAGTCCGAGATTCTTAATGTCAGGCCACGTTTGACCCAGCCACTAAGAATCTCCAATAAAGGGTTAAAAAAACACAGAGAAAATTTTTTATTTGAAATAAAAAAAAAGCCATTAGGGACTCCATCTTTAATTTAAAAAATCCTCTTCCGTCCGACGTAGTCCAAAACGCGATGTCCTCTCTGCTACATGCACAGGGAATGAGCAGACTGAGAATAATCTCAGCACTGCTACATCATGTCTGTGAGCAGGTGGGCTCTAGGACCCTGGAGCTGCACAGAGAAGACAGCTGGACTCGGCTCGCAAAGAAACAGCAGTTACTTTGCGAGTTTCCCTGCTATCACTGGCACAGTAGCCGAGTCTAATGCAAACAATGGCAATCCTAGTTTTGTCAGCGTTTCTGACAAAACTAGGATTGATATTGATTTGCATTGGACTCGTGCGAGTAATCACTGGGAAACTCGCAGACTACCGAGTCCTGCGAGTCCCTTACTACTCGCCGAGTAACGAGTCCTAGCGAGTAGATTCGCCCATCCCTAATGTGAGTACAATAAAGTAGTTTTGAAACTCACAAAATCCGTAACAGCGGGGCGTTCCTCCAGGCGTTTGTGACGGGTAGGCGGGTCCCCTGTGCCGCGCTACTCCTGCCTCGCCGCTCTATTACACCCTAATGAGCGTCATTACCCACTGCATAGCGCAGGCACGATTACATTCTCACGCCCGCAACGTCACCGCTGCGACGCGGTCATGTGACAACGGGATCGCGTCACTTCCGGTCGCACAATCTGCGCATGCGCGAAGTCTGCCTGTGTGAAACTTGCGACCGGAAGTGACGCGTCCAGGTGTCACATGACCGCGTCGCAGCGGTGACGTTGCAAGCGCGATATTTAAATCGTGCCCTGCATTGTTTAATGACGCACATTAGGGCGTAATAGAGCGGCGAGGCAGGGGTAGCGCGGCACAGGGGACCCGCCTACACATCACAAACGCCTGGAGGAACGCCCCATTGTCACGGATTTTGTGAGTTTCAAAACTACTTTATTCTACTCATATATTAGTAAAATAGGTTAGACAGGGATGTGTTATAAAGTATTGTAAGGTTGCAGGGACAGGTATTAATAGGTTAGGAAGGTGATTTGGGGTGACAGGTTCCCTTTACGAATTCTCATAGGGTCATTTCACATCTGCGTTTTGCCTGTGTTTGGCTGCATTGTGTTTCTATGTGTTTTTATAGCTAAAAACGCATCTAAACGCATCCAAAAATGCACCCATAGGGTTCAATGCAAAACGCATTGCAAACGCAATGCAAAACGCATATCATTTTGCAAAAACACAAAATGCATGCATTTTTGCAAATGCAGCCAAAATGTAGGCTGCAATATTTTGGGCTGCATTTGCAAAAATAAATGTGTTTTGCGTTTTTGCAAAATAACATGAGTTTTGCATTGCGTTTGCAATGCGTTTTGCATTGAACCCTATGAGTGCGTTTTTGGATGTGTTTGGATGCGTTTTTAGCAGTAAAAACACATAGAAATACAAACGCAGGCAAACACAGCCGAGCCTTAGATGTGGACTTGGCCATAGACTTTGTTGGGGTAAGGATACAGATGCATTTTTGTGACAAAGGTGACAAAAACACAGCAAAGATGCATACAAAATGCCCGTCAGCACATAGTCTTAAGGTACTGTTACACAACACAACGTTGCAGCGATGTCGGCAGTGATTTCACGGGTGCACGCACATTTTTGGCATTTAGCCAAGATTGCTTTGGAGATGTCACACGCAGAGATCTCGTGTGCAACCTCTGACGATCCGGCAATTCTGAAATCGCCTGAACAGCAGCAGAAGCGATGTTGACGGTCGTGGTTGCCGCGTCGCACATCACTACGACATCAGCAATGTGGGCGTACTGTTTGACACAGCCTAGGAGATAGGCATGCCAGAGTTTGTTGTTATCACACCCATACCACTCCGATTGGTTGCCACAAGTGTGTTACCATTGGTCCGTCGTGTCTGGTAAGATGGCGCCTACAAGTATGCAATTGCCCTTTGTACCATCTCGCCATGCAAGTGATGTTTCATTTGTTGCAGGTTGTGCAAGACACTGCGGCGCTGCCAATCTGGCAGACAGGAACGCTAGTGTGGTGCAGTGTTTGTGTTAGGCTAGGGTCACACTTGCATGCATTTTTTAAGGATGATTTTTTCCAGCCTGCGTTTTTGGGCTGCGTTTTTGCACTTAGGTGTGGGTCAGCCTTAAAAAACGCATGCAAAAGCGCATGCGGAAACGCATGATACCATTTAGTGCCATGCAAAAACGCATGCGTTTCCCATAGGGCCCCATGTTAACAAAAACGCATGCAGAAGCGCATGGTACCATTTAGTGCCATGCAAAAACGCATGCGTTTCCCATAGGGCCCCATGTTAACAAAAACACACGTGTTTTTGAAAAAGCACCAAAAAATGCAGCATGCAGCATTTTTTGGTGCTGAGCCAAAAACGCATCTCAAAAACGCATGGCACTTCAGAGATATGTTTTTGCCATTGGGGCATGCGTTTTTTGCATCAGGGTCTATGGATGCGTTTTTGCATTCGTTTTCACAAAACGCAAGTGTGAAAAACGCATGCAAAAAACGCAAGTGTGACCCTAGCCTAAATATGTATGGCTATGTGTACATGTCTTGTTGAAGTAGGTAAGCTACACACAACAATTATGTACATGTGTATGTAGATTACGTTGCATGTATGAAGTATGTGTGTGCATACATGTATGTATGTGTGTACTGATATGTACATATGTTTAGAGCGGTCACAATGCAAGTGTCTATGTTTGTGTACACATACCCATGTCTACATGCATCTATATGGACAGGGAAACCCAGAGAGAGCATACAGTGTGTTTCAAACCTCTTGACCTGTGTACTTTACATGTGCAGACAATGCTGCAGGGACACTTAAATAACATTTTTGTGTCATACCTATGAACACAGCCTAATGCTATGTGCCACTGCCCTTATGTAGAATGAAAATAGTGACACAGGTTTGTCTGATCAGAACTGATTTTTTTTACTGTGGCCACACAAAAAAAAAACAAAAAACACAGGAAAAAAACATCAGTGTTCCATTACACAATTCATACAACACAATTGTAATTAAAAATAATGGACCCATCATAAGCAAACAATGAAGTAACAAAGGTAATGTGAAATACACTTAACATATTAGAAAAATAGGGTGTTATAAATAATAATCACACATTTCACTGTACAAAAACAATAATCACACCTTAAACCTCTTGGTGTTGTCAGGCCTCCGCCCCAGGGTGGTGATCTCTGTGCAGACGCCATATCTCTGCAGCGGAAGGGAAAGCACCTGGAAGGCAGGGCAAAATGTCCAACAATGTCATGACGGCACACCGCACGGTGGTTACGCCGAGGAGACTTGAGGGTCCACAAATGAAAGCACCCACACATAGTGGTGAGCCTTTACTGGACATCGCGGCGTTTCCAAAACATCACACGGTAACGCTCGTGCGTAGGACATGGCATTATTGAGTGGTGTCAGATGTGTGTAGTGATTTCTATATGGGCCACATGTTGTGTCAGACATTTCTGCTAGCATCAAAGAGAATTTAAAATGACCACATATATGTAGTTTTGGGCGTCACTACAACACTCGTTAGGCCGCGAGGTTGTTAGTTTCATCAACACACGCCAAGCTTCGCACCATATGAAAAGGATGGTGACTTCAAGGACACTCCTTGTTTGAAGGCCTTTAATGACACTTGAGAAGAAGAAGTCAATGAGTCTACTGATGCACACACATATATAATCAAATATGGCACCTTTGCCACAACCAGCCAAACGGAATTCAGTACTATCCACCAATCGCCGCCAACAGGGCGCGGAAAACACAACGCCCAGACACGCCTACGGCCTTGGTTGCACAACCACTGCAATCGCAAACATCGTTATCGCGGTGTGACATAGCACGATCCTACCACATCGCTTGAGCAACATCGCCAGGTTTTTGAACATGTTCAAAAACCTGGCAACTCAGATGAAGCGTCTTATCGTAGTTGAATCGCCCAGTTGCATGGCATGACGCACTATGGACACATGACTTTTAAGCGATATTGCTGGCGATATCGTGTCGTGTAATGGTACCTTTAGAGTTGTGGAGTCAAAGCTAGTTTAGTGTGGGCCCAAGTTGGTGGAAGTGTTCTGATTCCAACTCCTACTTTAAAAATATATTTTTCTATTAATATAAAACAACAAACATTTAGCGCTCAATAAGAATAAATGTAACAAGAACTGCAGGGCAAATTCACAGTAAAAGCAATATATTACAACACTTGAGTATACATCAAGCATTTAACAGATTCTAATGAGAGTAATATTCATATGAATATACCCCAATTAAAATGCTTATATGTTACACAGAGGGCAGCACTGTCCTCCAGGCGATAGCGATGGTGATGCCGATAACCTTACACGACCCCACTGCTCTCGTCAGGTATTGTGGTGGGATTTTGCACCTATCTTTTTGCAGCGGATTGGGATAGTGAGATACTAGCGCCTCTGCACTCATACATATTAACCACTGTTATTAACACTGTGGAGACAGAGTCAGAAAGAATGGAAAAATCAAACATTAGCGTAAGGCCACTTCACACGGTACAATATAGGTGAACGATATCGTTAGCTATGTTACGTGGCCGCGATCCTTTTGACATCGTTAGTGTGTTGTCACACGCAAGGATATCGTTAACGATGTTAAATTTGACAACGCTCCAGCTACTTGGAGAAGAACGTTTGAACGGATATACAAAGCAGCAGGAATAGGAGAAATATGAACAACATCGTTCAAAAAGGTGTCACACTGAGCGATGTTGCTGCTTCACAGATCCTTAATTGGTCAACGAACGATAGATTTGAGGTCCTGCTCTCAAATTTGAGATGTCCGATCCAACGATTTCTCATTCAGACATTCTGCATTTACACGCAACGATGCACAAACGAGATCGTAAGAACTATCTCAAAAGTGTGACGTTTCAGCTATATCATTTCAGATATCGGAGCGTGTGAAGTGGCCTTAACTTTTCCCCTTTTTTCTTCTTCTTGCTTTATACTGCATTTCCTTTCTCTTTACTTAAAACTGCAGTTTCTCTTTCTTTGGGCTCGGACACACTCATCCGAGTTTGACGGATGAGTCTCGGAAAGGGCAGGAGCAGTGACCATGAACGGCCTCTCCCTGTCAGGATGAGAAGTGTGGAGCTGCACAAAAACACAAGCAGCCTACAGCCCCGTCCAGAGAGGGAGAAGCCATTCAGGGTCACTGCTCCAGCCCTTTCTGAGACTCGTCCGAGAGACTCAGATGTAGCTAGGAGAGTGTGTCCCTGCCCTTTTCTCCTTAATTTAAACTGCAGTTTCTCTTTCTTTTTTCCTTAATTTACACTGCAGTTTCTCTTTCTTTTCTCCTAGCTTTAAAATGCAGTTTCACTTTCTTTTCTCCTTACTTTACTACAGCTTTTTCTCTTTTTTTTCTTCTCCTCTTGCTTTACACTGCAGCTCCTCTCTCCTCCCTTCTTTGCACTATTCTATATTTCCATTATTCTTTAAAAAAGTATGTAAGGTTCATTTCACACTGCAGTTTTTCCCTGGTGAGGTTTCATCAGGTTTTGTGTGCCAAAACCAGGAGTGAAACTTGCAGAGAAAAAGTATAAGGCTAGGGTCACACATGCTTTTTTTTTCAAAATCCTGATCCGGTTTTGAGCTTTCCAAAAGCTAAAAACCGGAGCAGGAACCACTCCCCATAGGAGCCCATTATGGTAACCAGATTGCTTTGCAAGCAATCCGGTTACCGTCTCCGGAACAGCAGCCTGTGTGAAAAATCATGCAGGCTGCAGTTTTCGCAGTGATTCTGTGCCCCGCAATGTGGTAACCGCATTGCTCCGGATGTGTAATCCTGAGCAATGCGTTTACCGTACAGTTTGCTCATCCCTGCTACCGCAGGGATGAGCAAACTATCCGGTAACGGGATTGCTCCAGATTACACATCTGGAGCAATCCGGTTACCGGATTGCGGCTTGTATGAAGCCAATTGCGTTCACCGCATCTGGATCAGGATGCGGTGAATGCAATTCTAGGAAAAAGTGTGGCCCTAGCCTAACTGTACAGGGAAAATTAACATATGACATGCCGTCCTAAGTGGCCAGCATGTCTCTAGGGGGGGGGTGGGCACTTTCTAGAGACATGTTGCCCACAATTATTACTATTATTTAATCTTTTTTAACAGATTTTACAGTTTGCTCACCCCTGCAGCAGCAGGGATGAGCAAACTATATGGTTACCGCATTGCTCCAGATTACACATCCGGAGCAGTCCGGTAACCGCATTGCGGTTTACCACACACATTTTGCAAGCAAAATGTGCGTGATGGCAATTGCGGTTACCACATCCAAATCTGGATGTGGTAACCGCAATTACTATTCCAAATGTGACCCTAGCCTTATTGAAAGATTGACACCTGTTCTGGGTTTTGGAGGCACTCCTGGTTTTGGCACACAAAACCTAATGAACCCTGATCAGAGAAAAACTGCAGTGTAAAACCAGCCTAAAGCTGTTATACTGAGAAAGTAGAGATGTCTTTTACAAAGGCTAGGGTCACATTTGCAAGGGTACTTGCGGTTACCGCATCCAGATTTGGATCCAGTAACCGCAATTGCCTTCAGACACATTTTTTACAAAAAATGTATCCTGCAAACCGCAATGCGGTAACCAGATTGCTCAGGATGTGTAATCCGGAGCAATCCAGTTACCGCCTGCTTTGTTCATCCCTGCTGCCGCAGGGATGAACAAAGGGTTAAAATTAATAATCCATGTGGGCAACATGTCTCTAGGGGGTGGCCATCTTCCCTAGAGACTTGCTGTCCACACAGGAGGGCATGTGAGGGGTTAATATGTGTAATTATAGTATAGCCAGCTATTGCCTGCATTTACAATTTTGTGAATGAAACCTGGCAGCTCCTCGCTGTGTAGGAAATACAGTACATAATGTACGTACCGTTTCAGCCGCTATCCATGGTCCTGAATGCTGTAACATTAGGTCTATGGTGGTGTGCTGCCCATAGACCTAATGTTAAAGCTTTCAGGACAGTCAGGGATGAGCAAAGCATATGGCTGCCGCAGGCATTCACATATGCCTTGCGGCAGCCGCTTGACCTCCCATAGAAGCCCATTATAGCAATTCTGTTGCGGCAAAGATACCGCTCCGAAAACTGCAGTCTGCATGATTTTTCATGCAGGCTGCAAATCTGGATGTGGTAACGGGATTGCATGTAGTGCAATCCGGTTATAATAATGGCCTCCTATGGGCTGAGGTTCCTGATCTGGTTTTGAGCTTTTTAGCAGCTCAAAACCGGATTAGGATCTGAATTTTTTGCTGCAAATGTGACCCCAGCCAAACTTATTTTTGTGTAGACAAGGTGGCGTCTGTCAGTAGAAGTCATGATTTTTGGTAGACTGTCTCCCATTTGAATTTGTAATGAATGATAACCAACTATGTCAAGTAACAGGTGTACATAGTTTCACTTAATGGAATAGGTATATATGGAACTTTTTTTTTTCCTTTGCTATTTTATCAAAATGACAGCAAGCATGCCAGTAAATGGCATGTTGCTGGAACTAGGGTCTCTAACCAACATTATGCTACTAAATCGTTTTGAATGCACCACTTAAGCAGTCAGAAATTACGCCTCAAGCTCCCAATGTAACTTCATAAGAGGCAGGTCAAGGTCAGAACGTCATAGAGATGCATTGAGTTGTGACAATCAGTGTGCGTCATGAAACACTTGAGCTGTCGGCAGGTCACTAGTCCCCAGTGACTGGCTGGATAGGCGGTGATAAAAGATGAAGCTGCTGGAAGATGAGTGTAATACAGGGGTCAGGGGACTAATGGCCACTTTACATGTCCCGATATCGGCGTCCAACTCCGATAAAAAGTCACGTGGTTCGTGCGTTGGCCCGATATCGTTCGTGCGTTGTATGGTGTAAATGTCCAATTCGATGCAAGAACGATGCCAAAACGATATCGGGGAAAAAATGAGCAGGCTCTCAAACCGATCTGGCCGGATCGTTCTTTGTAACAGCCCAACAACGATTTGGAGTACAACTTCCCCTATTCTCTCCCATGTTAAATGGTCGTTCCTGGGTCGCTCGTACAAGGGGGCGTACACATCGCAGTTGCGTTGCCTGCCGATATCGCACTGTGTAACATCTCCTATGCGATCTTGGAATTCTGCCCAAAAAATGCGCACTCCCGCGCCGTTGTATCCAACATCGTAACGATGTTGGGACGTGTAAAGTGGCCATGAAGGTACCGTCACATGGTACAACTTTGAAGCGATGTCGGCAGCGATTCCGCAGGTGCGCGCTCGCTTCCAACATCGCTTCCTTAGGTGTCACACAGAGAGATGTTGGAAGCGACGCAGCCGCAATGTTGCAGCAGCTATTGCTCACTGGGTTGTGCACAACACAGCGAGCGATACA